>VZUA01074358.1:72151-82969 GCA_013401035.1 Horornis vulcanius | reverse complement strand
AAAAAAAAAAAAAAAAAAAAGCCTGTTCTCACTAGAAATTAATAAAAGTGATTGTAAGGTGATCAATATATACTGCACAGATGTTTGTACACATTACTCTCAGATGATTTCTGCACTAATATTATCAACAACAAATTAAATTATAACAATAATTATTTTTTGTAAGCACTGACAGCTTTCAGGATTTTTGTAAATTGTTTAAAGAAAAATTAATTTTTCTTTTTTATATTACTTCTATTTCTATTTAGTATTATGATCATTACAGACATATAAAAACAAGTCACGTTTACTATCAGAAAGACAGTATTAGTCAAAAGACAAAGTATTTCTAACATTTTTGTCCTTGCAACTACAAGCTTTGTTCTAAAACAAAACAGAAAATCTATCTTACAATTACAACAGAATACTAAACTTACATGGCAACATTTTCTCCGGCAGGCTGCAAATATCCATTTCTCTTTCAAGAACAGGAATAGTTACATTACTCAGGTTTTCATAGATTTACACTAACATTTTACAGTAATTGTCTCTGTCTCATAAACATCCTGGACAAAGTGGGTAACAGAATTAACACAGATATCAAAAGAATAAGAGAATATTCTGAGGTGGATTCCACTAGGATCATCAGACTTCAACTCTTGGTCCTGCACAGGACACCCCAAAAGTCACTCCATGTGCCCAGGAACAGTGTCCAAATGCTTCTTGAACTCTCCCAGGCTTGATGCTGTTACCACTTCCCTGGGGACCCTGTTCCAGTACCCAAACACCCTCTGGTGAAGAACCTTTTCCTGATACCCAGTGTAAACCTCTCCTGGCACAATTTGGTGCCATTCCCTCATCTCCTGTCATGGGTCACCAGACAGGAGATGAGTGCCTGCGCCTCCTCTTCCCCTTGAGAGGATGCTGAAGACTGCAATGAGCTCTCCCATCAGTCTCCTCCAGGCTGAACAGACCAAGTGACCTCAGCCACTCCTCATACGGCTTCTCCTCACAGCTGGTCCTCCACAGTGCTGTATCCATATTCAATTTGCCACTGACCAGGACTCCCAGGTCACTTTCTGAGGTGCGGTGTGATGCAGTGCAGTCATGAGGGAGATCCAGTGATTACCATGGAGTCGGAGCAGGAAAAGAGGAATTTTAATTTTTCTTACAGCTTATATAGATTTCTAGAGAAAAGACCACATTGGAAGTCTGAGGTTCCACCTCTTCAATTCCACTGGTCTTAGAAAGTGTCCATCAATTGTCCTTTCTACAGAAAGGAATGTAAACAAGATAAAGAATTCTAAAAATGTTGCTTTGTTTACATGAAAGTTTTGACTCCAAGAACTAGAAGGCTGGAGAGCAAGATGACAGTGCTGCTCTCCAGTGTTTCATTCCCCAATCTGTCCATATATCCAAGGTTGCCCCAGGGTTGCCCCAGGAGCAGAATCTGGCATGGGTCTTTGTTAAACTTCATGTGGTTGGTGATTGCCCATCTCTCTAATCTGTTGGGGTCTCTCTGTAGGGTCTCTCTGTCTTCGAGGGAGTCAACAGCTTCTCACAATTTTACACCATCTGTGAACTTGCTCTCCAGCCCTGAATCCAAGTCTTTATGAATACAATGAAGAGCATAGGGCCAGTGATAGAGCCCTGTAGAACCCCACTAGTGACAGCTGGTCAGTCTGATGTCACCCCATTCACTGTCACCTTTCATTCCCAACCCATGAGCCAGTTGCTCACCCATCCACGATGTGTTTATCCAGCTGTGTGTGGGACATTTTGTCCAGAAGGATAATGTTCAAGATAGTATCAAAAGCTTTACTGAAATCCAAATCTCTAAGAAGTAATTATTATATCTCCAATGAACACAGCTGCAATAATACAGTGTGTATAAAAGATTTAGTTCTAATTTCCACAACCCACTGAAAAAAGACCTGGTAAATTGCCTTTGAAAAACATTTATCATCATCACCAACACTTGCCTAGTATTAGGAGAAAATCATTACCTGAGGAAACATAGAGCACCCTGTTCACACAGGATTTACCAAACAAAACGAGGAATGAATCATAGTCTTACACAGTACAGTTGTTTCATCACCATGTTCAGCAGTTTTTCTCAACAATTATAAAGAGCATCAGTACTATTCATTTTATAGCAGAGCAGACTCCTACAGAACCAGCTCAGTACTCTTCTGATTTTTCTTGACAATGACACAGATTAAGCCTTATATCAGAAAATTGATTTTTTTCTGCATTTGAGTCTAAAACTGTACTTTCTAATAAATGAATGATGTTTGTATCTTTTTCTTGTAGGCCAAGATTAGATCTGGATTACATCCTTACCGTTATACAGACATCCCTCATTGTACAGCATCTTTCCATTTCCAGATAAAGAAATAACATATCCATCTGTCTGCTATCAATTGCATTCCCACTGTTCTGACAAATTACAAATGCTATAACAAAGGGAAAAGCAGTCTAGAAACATTGCAGAAAAATGGAAAATGACATACAACCTCCATTTTGCATAAATCACCACAGCCTATGGTTCTAAGTTTTGACCAATAAGCCTAATCCAAAAAAAAAGCTCCCCATAAACATTACCAACTGTAGATCAAATCTTGAATTGCCTAGTTGCCTGTTCTCTCCTACAGAAATTCTGTAGTATACAGCAGTGATCTCCAAAGCAGGCAGTGCACACAAGGAAAAAAAAAATTAGAGCTCGAGTAGTGCATGTATACAACTGATAAAGGAATAAATACACATATATAGGAAGGGTGCACTCAAAAACTTTCTACTAATTGAGTTGTGCAATAAAAAAAAGTTTGGCCACCATTGGCATACAACATGACTAAAGAAAAGAAGGATCTGTTTCAATGCTTCAATCCTTTAAGAGGGACTAAGAATGCTAAAATATCTTTCTGATACTGAGTTTGGCATATAAATTCCAATCCATCTGGGAAATAAGGGCAAGAGAGAAGAAAGGCTATTCAAGATGTTAAGTGTTTTCAAGGGGAAACTTCTAGTCTCACTATGTTCAGTTCCCAACTACCAACAATTTCCACTGAGTCCCACAACACCAGGTTTTCATACAGATCTTTGATGAGAGCGTACTTAGATGCATGTGGGTTTTCAGCAGGACAAAGGTCTTACTGAGACTAAATACTGTAGTAGAATAGATTTCATCAACTCACTTAAAACCGACAGAGCAAAACAATATGACTGTAAGCATAGCAAGTCCTAAAATAAATTTTTCAGCTATTTTATAGCAGTATTCTCTACAGCTTCATGAGAAAATGGGTCTACATTTTCAGTAAAATTTTTGTTTCATGACAAAAAGTTATGTACACAAAAATTTAATACACTGTCAATAGCCTTTTTTGATTTTAATTAATTTCTACAGCTCAACAGATGTCAAAGGAAAATCTTTCCTGACAATTTAGTCAAGGCTTATCTGGTCATTTGCTGAACTTGGAAAGACATGCATTGACCTAAACCAACGTTTTTTCATCCATTCATCCAAAAGGCCTTAGTAACATTTCAGAACGACAAAAAAGTGTTTACAACAGGGGCACTCTGCATCACAATGGTTTATCACAAGATAAACCCAAAAGACATGCTACAGTTAAAACAAAAGTCATATAGGCTTAATGAAAAAAACAATACAAACTATTTATTCTGTGTTGTCATGGCTCTGCATTGCAATCAGGTTGCTGTAACATGTTACTAGACTACAGGAGAAAGAAAATCACTAAGTCACCACTAGGACATCTTCAACCTACTTTGCCTTATGTAAAATAACTTTCCTTTGTTTTCTCCCACAGCTAAAACCAAAAAATGTCCCTGATAACTTAAATATCATCAGAAAAAAAATTGATAAAATTTTTAAGCAATAAATATGAAGGAGAGCATGGCTGTGGCCAAAACAACAACAATAGAGTTACTAAGCAAAGGGTGCAGTGAGGAGAAAGAACTAGTTACTGGCAGCCTACAACAGGAAAGTTAGCAAAATGGAAATCCAGGTGTGAAATATAAAATAGAAACATGAAAATATGAAATAAACTACTATATAACTAGTAAAGGCTGTGTAACTAGATATGAAATAAACACAAAGGGGCATTTGAGATGACTTCAGGAGAGAAATAAGCGATACAGCTGAAACCTTTATTTATGACAGAAAAAGAAAAGAAGCAGAGCCCATAAGCACATACATGAGATGCTTTTTTCATTTGAATCCTGACAGCGCCATGCATTCAGGCTTGCATTAGGATGAGAAAGCTACTAACACCATAGAAACAGACCTCACAAGTCGAAACACTGACAGTGAACGTCAATGTTCTCTATTTGTCTTTTCAGGAAGAAATAGACATTTACACAGAAATATACAAATTCACACTAAACACACAGCAAATAATTTAAAAATAACTCAAGAGATGTTACTTACACAGAAAAAAAAATAAGAAATTAATAGGAAGAATTCTTTTTATTATCATACTTGCTTTTCTCAGATTCCTTACAACATAAAGCAAACCTTCCAAACACTGGGAATTATCTTTCCCTTCTGTAAGGGAAACCGATGTGCTAGAACAGTCGTTAATCATTTCGCCCCCGAACTGCAGCTAGTTTGGTTCCTCTACTTGATGATAGAGCGCCCCCATTGCCAAAATTATTGTCCTGGTTCACAGCTTCGAGGTTCTTTTAAACCCAACATAATTTCAGTGAGCTCTTAACTTCCGAAAGGTCCCGAGCAGCAGCTGAAGGCTCCGTTCGCCTTGCTGCGCGCAGGGTCCGAGGTGTGTGTGCCGGACCAGGGGTGCTCCGAGACACGCACGGCACCGGCGGGGCAGGACGGCGCTACCCGGCAGGAGCGTCCCGAGGTCCTCAGGAGGGAGGGAGGACAACTTCCACACGAGCTGGGCCCCCAGTTTGAACAGACAAACAAAACCCCAAGAGCAACCAAACGCCACCTCGGCTTCAGAAGCCACTTTTAACGAAACATCCACACCAGCAAGGGAACTTTCTTAGCACAAGTTGTTTGCCCGCGCAGCGCTTACGGGCACGCACCCGTGTCCGGCCGCTGCCGCAGCCCAGGGCCGCCTCGCACAGGTGTCCGCCGACCTCGACGGTCGCCCGGGCTGGGGCACGGAAACCTCGGGGGAAGTTCCCGGCCAGCCCCGGAGGCGGCGGCAGCAGCCCAGGCCGGGCACGGCGGTGTATCCAGGCGCGCCGCCCGTGTCGGGCCGGCCGGTGGGGACTGCCATCCTCCCGCGCCCACCCTCCCTCTCTCCCGGGGCTCTCACGTTTTGGAGAAGGCTCTGGCGCGGCTGGGGACATCCTTTTTCTTGCCCGCCTTGGAGGCCATGGCCGCGGGTCGGTGCCGCCGCGTCCGCGTTGCCGGGCGACCCCGCGGGCCGCGGGAGGGGCCGCGCGGGGCTGAGGGGCCGGGCCCGCCCCCGCCGCCCGCTCCGCGAGCCAAGGAACGGCGTGAGGTGATGCCTTTGCGGGCAAAGCTTTGGCTTCGAGCGTAACAGATACCGCTTTCGGCCGCAGGTTCAGGAATCCGTCCAAGGGACGTAGCTTGCCTACTTGCCGGTGGTCATCAATTGTGAGAAGATGTCGACTCCGTCGAAGACAGAAGGACCCTGCAGAGAGACCTGGACAAGTGAGGGGACTGGGCAATTAGCACCTGTATGAAGTTTGCCCAAGACCAGTGCTGGATTCTGCACCTGGGACGGAGCAACCCTGGATGCGCGGACAGATTGGGAAACAGAGGCTGGACAGCAGCACTGCAGGAGGGGACCTGGGGGCCTTGGTCGATGGCAACTGGAATATGAGTCAGCTCTGCCCTGGCAGCCGGGAGAAAGTGTAGAGCTAGACTATGCGTGTCCTTGTTTTCTTTTTAACTTCAGATTGAGGCAATTAATTAATTCCTGCTATGAAGCCCATGATTACCAAAGTGAATACTGTTCTACCAAGGCCAGATAAAACTAGCATTAATCTGCTGGTTTTGAATTCAGCAGATAGTTGACTTCAACTTAGTTTATAAGCAGACTTCTTCAGATACATTCCAGAGACTGCATTATTGCTAACAGTTTCTATTTCTAACACCATATTTGCTGTTTCCCAATCTGTAGTGAATGATGAAAAATCCTTGATAATACAGAATATACTTCTTTGTTTATTCTTATTCAAGCTAAGTCTTTTTCAAATACAAAAATCAATGACAATCTATTTGTCAAATTGCAGAGGCCATGAATAGATGTAAAACAGGAGGAAAAATAAGCAGATGTTGCTACATCTAGAGGCTTTCGACAAATGTCAGATCTTGATTTATATCAAGATGACAGGCAGCCAGATATACATTCATAAATTTCAAAGTGCAGAATTCTGCCACAGCTTGGCATTTCCTTCAGCGTTATGTCCAACAGCATCCATTTAAAATAAGGTGCTTTGGGATACCTCTCACTTGAGAGCCAAGAAAACACTTCAATTTTATTTATTTCTTTTCAAACGGAACAGCTAGTCTTCTCATACAATTGTGCTATCAAATATTGATTAGGGCAAACAGATAAAAAAATAGAGACAGGGGTGAGTTCAAACATCTGGCTACACCTCTTCAGTACCAGCACAGGGCTGTTCACCTCCACACCTTGCTGGATGCTGATGCCAACTTGTAGATGGGGGACAGGATTCAGTTTGTGATCCAGAATGCAGAAAAAAACACCATGGAAATTACAGTCTTTCTATTCCTCTGAATCCTCTTTCCTTTCCTCTACTTACTGGACAGAGAAAATACTATGGAAAAGAATGTATGAAACATATGTATAAAAGTAAGAGGCACTTGTGAAAGTTTTCATAGTAAGAAAATATCCTTCCTGATCCCACTGCAGATGAGCAACAAGGTTTGCAGCAACCCTGCAAATAAAGGTTTCATAATACACTTATGTGAAAGACAACATAAAAGTAACTAAAATTTGAGTGCCTGGGTCTGTAAACATTTTTGGGTGGTAGAGGAAGAAGAACATACTTAAGTACGGAGCCTTTAACTCTTTGCTCTGTTAAATGATAGTTACTACATAGGAAGTTCAGAATAGACCTGACCTTTTACCATAAAATCCTACAATAAGGTTTTTTGCTTAGAGTGATGGCATTAGAAGCATGTATCTAGGTGCTTTGTGAAGGAAAAAAAGAAAGATCTCAAGTTTAACATCCATCAAGTTACATTGTTTTATTTATGCAAGAAGTTCATTTAGAATTCCATAACCTAACAGCAATGACAAGGACAGCTTGTTTGGAAAGAGAAATTAATCTGAATTTCAAACAAGCTAGTTCTCCATTTGGCAAAGAATCTGTAAAGTCACATCAGCTGTTTCATTGACCTAGTGTCTCAAGCCACAAAGTATATCTGACAGGCACTCCCTGAAGGAAAGAAATTGTTAGGGTAGAGACAGCCTGACAGAAAGTGTGGAATAAATGCACAAGACAACAAAGTGTTAGGAACCCACTGAGATGTCACTAAACAAATACTAAGGTAGCCCAATTAGCAATGGATGGATGACCTTCTGGTCATCATTCTTTTAAGACAGCATTCAAAACAGCAGCTTGTTTTTCCCTGAAAGCATCACATCAAGAGATACAGCACATTTAAGTCACTTGCAGGAAAGCAGCCTTTATTGCCTATAGTATTTTGCACTTTTTTATAGCAACATATAGTAGTTGGAGAGAGTAAAAAAAGAGTAACTATGAACAGCAACACAACCAAAGGCCCTCAGGGGTCTTGGAGACCAGACTGAAGTCTCCTCTGATTTTTCAGAGGGCACAAGGACTCCAGAACAAGAGAGTAAAAGTTTTTGCCTTAAGAGAAGAAGTGTGGGAGGGGGGCAAAGCAGAACGTCTAGAATAACTGATGAGTAGGCTAAAGACACTCATTATTCTCAGAGATGCCAAGTGACAGGATTAGAACCAATGCAAGAATTTAAATATGAGAAATTTCTTTTTAAAATAAAATTTAATTTTATTTTTAATTACAGTGAAGGTGGTAAAACACTGGAAGAGGTTTTCCAACAAGACTGTGGAGGTTTTATGAAATTGGGCATGACCACGAGCAACCTGCTCTAGGTCTGAGCAGAGGTGTAGGACTACATAATCTTCCAAGGGCACTTCCAACTTTACACATTCTGTGGTTCTGGGAAGTTTTCTGTGGAAAAAATGGGTTAAGGTCAAAATCAGCTAGAGGCTTTTGTAAGAAGAGATGCTTCATTTTCAAGCATGAGGTTTCAACAGTCAGGAGATTAAAGGATTTTGGTGTTTTATTTTTGAGACTTTTTTTCCCATGTCTTTTTATCAAATGATAGGAAAATCTAGGTTCTGAAATGCATTTAACAGATAAAACCCCCATTGCCCTTAACTTCCAATAACTTCCTCCTTTTCATCTGTTTGTTAAGTGAAAGAGTAGGTGGAAGAGATGTTAGGAAGATACAGGTCAGTGGGAAATTGTGAACAGAGAAGGACAGCAGTGCACCAGCATTTCTTTAAGAACAGGCAGTGAAGGATCACGAAAAGAGTGAAGAGTAATCAAAAACAGAGCAATCGTGAGTGGCAAATGGTAAGCCTGAGAAAATAAAAGCACTGCAGTATGTGATAAAGCCTGGGAGGAGCAGTCTGTGCACTGAGTCAGGAACAGTCAGTCACTGAGGTGACATAGGCCAGGCAACTGAATTTGAGCAAAATCATTCTCAAACAGATGGACTGAAACAGGCAGCTCTATTCTGTTAACTCTTAGCATGAGGCTAGGGACTAAAGTGGATTATGATAGTTTTCTTGGGTAAACTGATAGAATAAGAAAAGGTAGGGAGAAAAATCCCAGCCAGCTGCATAAGAGAAAATAGCCTTTGCATAATAATGGGACTTCACTGCCATTTCAAAAATATCTTATGGTACCATGTCTCATCTGAATTTGTCAGGGACATGGTTTCTCCAGCATTCCAGCCTCTCTTGAATTTGACACGTCAGAAATGTGGGGTTCATTAGAGTCCTGTGTTACTATTTCCACTTACCTTTTTTATTTTCAAGTTCTTTATATGCTAGAGCACCATTTTATCACATTCTCATGCTATAATATCATTTTGGAGAAGCAAAGACCCAAAACATTCTGTTAAATATCAAGCTGCTGTTCAAGTCCAATTTAAATACAGCAATACCATCAAGTCCCATGGGACTGCTCCTGAGCAGTAATTGATTTAGGTAAAAGTGTAAAAAAAAGGTAAAACTGGGGACCACCACGACTTTGATCATCTCTCCACTCAAATATAGGGATAAAACAGTGTATGCCCCAAGAGCAGGCAGCAGAGGAAAATCAAAGTGGCTCAGAGAACCATGCAGAGCCATCGCCTTTCTTTCGTAAATTTACGTTTGATGATACAGGGATATCTTTCTATGTCTAAAGGAAAGGCTTTCTGTGTTTGATACAGCATAAAAACCCTCTCTGAAATCCGGAGTTAAATAAGACAACTGAGATTCTCTAGCTACTGGAACTGTTACGAAATTGGGATATGGACAGAGGAAGTAGTATTACCTCTTTAAAAAATTATACATATTTGGCTAAAAGATACAATGAAATTTTGACAGTAGCCTGAGAGACAGAAAGGTATTTGTTTGTAAAATGAGAATACATAAACTTAATATGTAAACTACAGAACTGCAGAACCTATTGAATCTCTNGTTGCAGTTGTATATACAGGCTAAAAGCAAAAAGCTTTACTATTTGAAAAACATAAATATGTTTCAATAGAAATGTGATTAACATTCTTCATGAAATTTTGAAGCAAGACCATAAACTGATATGTCTAACTTGTTCTAACCAAATAAAATATATATCTTCTCTAAATAATAAAAAACTACAACAGTTTACATTCTCTAACTTTTGAAACTCATAAAAATTACATAAATTATTGTCACACTTATGCCATCATTTATATGCCAAGTGCCACCATGACCATTTGAGCTATAAGTCATCTCATCTAACTGTGCTTAAAACAATAACCCAATGAAATGAAATAGCATCCTGGTGGACAATCTGATGGAAAGTTCTTACTCCTTAAAATATTAAATACAAGAAGGCAATGATTTTGGGTATCTTGTGGCAAAGTGCCATTGAAAACAGCAATTCTTTAAGTTTCAAGCAAAGTCGTTTGCCTGTGTGATGGTTGACCCTGGCTGGACAGCAGGTGCCAACCAAAGCCACTGTATCACCCCCCTGTATCAGCTGGATGGAGGAGAGGAAATACAACAAAATCTCACGGGTTGAGGTAAGAACAGGCAGTAATCACTCACATGTTGCTCTCATGGGTAAACAGACTTGACTGAGGTAAATTAGTTTAGTTTACTACCAATCAAACTGGAGTAGGATAATGAGAAATAAAAACCTAAATCTTAAATTCCCAACCTCTCCCTTCTTCTTGAGCTTAACTCACAAATTTCTCTACCTCCTCCAACCAGTAGTGCAGGGGGATGGGAAATGGGGTTTGCAGCCAGTTCATCAGTTCATCACATGTTGTCTCTGCTGCTCTTTTCTTCTCAGAGAAAGACTCCTTACATTTCTCCTGCTCCAGCATGAGGTCCTTCCCATGGGAGACAATCCTCCAGAAACTTCTCTGATGTGAGTTCTCCCCCTGGGCTCCATGAACCGCTTCAGTGTCGGTTCCTTCCATGGGGTGTAGTCCTTCAGAATAGACAGCTCCAGCAGGGATTCCCTCCAGGGTCCCAAGGCCTGTCAGAAAATCTGCTTCAGCGTGGCCCCTTCCATGGGGCCACAGGTTCTGCCAGGAGCCTGCTCCAGAA
>VZUA01074358.1:44234-54528 GCA_013401035.1 Horornis vulcanius | reverse complement strand
AAAAAAAAAAAAAAAAAAATCAGTCCATAACTCAAGAAACGAGCTAATGCCCCAGTACACAGAAGCAACTTTGCAGCCTCTATCACATGCCAGTGGCACAAATGCAGACTAACTGGAATACAGAGCTGCTTGAAATTAGAGTTTTCACATGGAAGTAAACTATCTCACATACTATAACTGCCTGAATGCCTTTGAAAGTCAACTATATCCATGGTTTCCTGCACTGTCCCATTTCTCATGGCTTCCTATAGATAAACCTAAAAGTTACCTTGAAAGTTAACTGGCTCTTAACATCAACTCACATATCTTAACACTCATTTGTCTTCATACAAAAGATGGGTTATTTCAGCTCTTCCTCAATTTAGTATTTAACCAAAATACTTAATCTGATTTCTCCATCCTCTTAGGGACTTGTATATACCTATCACAAGTTACAGTTTAGTTCCTCTCAAAGAGACATACAAGATTTTAGTAACAAATTTACATGCTACATGCTGCTTATCATTCAGCTCTTGAAAGCCTGTAGAGCATGTTTACAATACCAAAGTACAATGATTTCTCTTCTGTTTGGCCAACTTCATAGCCATGCTCTGCCAGTTAAAGCATTACTTCAGTTTCAATAAATATTTATACAAAGAAATTCTAATAAAATCCTGGAAGAAGAATGTTATTACACCAAAGTTGATTCAGAATTCCTCAAAAAAAGCTTTTAAATCAAATTTGTCTACCAGTTGCCATGAGTGACATTTTTCATGAGAAGCCAAACTCAAGCTGCCATCTATGATCTTTTCCACTCCTGCACTCCAGCATTTCATACAGGCTGATGCGAGTGACAGTGATAGTCAATGTGAGCACAAAAGCAGCAGCTAACACAGTTGCTGGTTTTACTGGATTAGCCTGAAAGTTTCTATGATACTGAAAATCTTTTAAATGTTCTTTCAATATCACCTGACAGCTTCATCAATATGCCATATGCACTTCCTGAGCACGTTGTGGTCAGTGCAGTACTCACTAAAACAGCATGCTTGTCAAGTAGGAATCTCTACTGTTTTGAAATAGACTATAAAAACACTTCCCTATCATTAAGATTTGTTTTGCATCTCTTTACCACAATGACTCATTCCTACATGCTATTTATTTTGCCAATCATTTATGCCCTTTGATCAATGTTTTAACACTTTCAGAATTTATCCAGAAAGATATTTTTCATTACTTTACACATCAAAAAAAAAAAGAAAAAAAACCAAAACCCAACTAAACACAAAAGCCAACCAAACAAAAAAACCCAATAATAATGCCTAAGGGCAGCTAAAGTTCCTGCATGAACATGCATATAATCAGCTTCTTTCAGAATGCTTCTTTCTTTATGCTGTAGCCAAGATAATTTGACAATGACTGATCGGTCTTACTCTTAAGCTGTTTCAACACCTTTATTCAAGAAGTTACAACATGTGTCTAAAAACTAAAACACCTGACTATCTCTGAAATACAAACATCTAGGCACAACAGTAACCCTCCTCCCTCTTCATCATTTCACATCCCCTCCCCTTTGATGCTGCTGCAAGAATTTGCATTACTTTCTACCTTACAACAAGAGGGCTATTTTCAGCTGAAAAAAGAAAAAGCATAAGCAGTGTAACGCGGTCATGCTCTATTTGACAGAATTATCTAATCACAAAAAAAAAAAACAACCCAAAAAACCCCAAACCAAAACAACCTCAGTTGGCTGGAGAATTTGAAGTCACTCAGTAACCTGTTGCACAACCAATAAACAGCACAACATTCATCACTTTTCCTACACTCACATCAGAAGCCATAGTATCTGCATTATGATCTTTAGCTGATGCATGAACTATAGGGTCAGTTCTTATTATTGACTTAGATACAAAACCTTAGTTTGCATCACCCAGCTCTTTAAGGAAAGCTCCTTATGATGAACTGTTACGCACAAGCTTTGATCTAGTGAAAATAGCATCCCTTTCTATGCTCAAGGGTTAGACTTTAATTCAACAGCCTTTTTAAATGCATCAAAATCAATTCAGAGTGCCAGCACCATATTGCTTGCAGGGAAGTCACATGTAACATTACTTACCATAAGATTTAGATCTCTTGAAGAGATCTAAAGCCGTTTTTCTGCACACACCAGCAGGCAAAATTATCTACGAGCTGTTGAAAGCCAGAAGACAGCTGGGCTGATGAGTTAAAAAGGAATGACTATCACATGCTCAGACACTGTGCTACACTTCAATAAAGCACTTTAGAGAATATTGTCTGTGATTATAGAAGCCATCTTCAACCTGGTTCTTTAACTAACTTCAATATAAATTTGTTAACATCCTCAGGTATTTAGAAATATTCCTGATTGTATACACAAACAGCTGTATAACACACTCCCAGGTTGAGGACTTCAGCAGCTTTAAGACCATCAAGTACCCTTATGGATACTAAAATCTTTTTTTTACTAATTATCTCTCAGACCTCAAGTGATATAGGAGAACAAATTGTTGCTGTCACACTGGCTAAGAACAACCCAGTTAAAAATCACCAAGATTACTTCTCTTCTTGGTCTTGTTTTTTTTCCACTGGGAAAGATCCCCCCCAGCCCTTTGGAAACAGAATACCCTAAACTAGCAGGTTAGACTAAGAGTTTGGAATGAAAACTGCAGAACGGTTGTATGTTCCTTTTTTATTTTTTGCTAGGGAAAGACTTGTCAGGGTTTCATACAAAAGTCTTATAAAACCAGAAAAATATTTCAGTGACAACGAAACATTTTAGTTCTTCAATCAGTTTAATTCTTCAATCAATTTACCACAAGCCTCCAGGATTTATCAGCAGCTCTTAACTTGCTCTTCACCTATCAGTGTCAAAACTACACCAAGGGCAATAATCAAGAATGAAAAATACTGCCTTCTGGATCACAACAATAACATATGGATGTATTGATAGAACTTCCTAAGCTGTAAATAGGTTCTGTCCAAACTTGGTGACAAGATAAAACTAAGTTTCTGCCTATCCTGTTAAAACAGATTGCTTTGGCAAAGCAGACAGCCTACCTAAGTCTGAGCAAGGAAAGGCTGAGAAGTCAAACACAAGTGTGGCAGCCTGCCAAACCCCAGCATGCCAACAGCCTCCCCTCTTCAATCTTTGGAACCCCAGGCTCGCTAAATATACCCAGAGGATTGCAGCAGTTTGTACTGATACTGTCAATTGAGTCACAGAAAGTTAAAGCTGATTCACAAAAGGAACACATCAGAAGAGAAAGCTTGCCAACATTTTACTTGCTCTTCAAAACAACAACTACAAAATATTTTCATTTGCCCTACAGGCCAGCAACAGCAAGATCCATGGTGTATTTCAGCATATGGCAGTAAAAAGGCTTTTCAGTTTGAAGAGTCATATTTGAAGCGTTTTACAGCAAAAAGACCAGAAGTTGAGGTACAGCTGCTCTGTCACACGGTTACAGCAGCCACATGTCACACTTCCTTATTTCTGAGCTTCCACTGATAAGCATAAAGTTCATGGAAACAGTAACTACTGGGTATTTCCCTTGTGTCTTCCAGTAGCATAAGTTCAAACACCAGCATTTGAAATAGAGTCTGCTTTTTCATATCCAAGGAAATATTCTGAGGGGTGTAGATAGGGATGAGGACAGCTGCAGGCTAACAGCTGGATTGCACACAAAACTAGAAATGCAATACCAACCAAGTTGATTACGGAGCTGAGGGACAGACTTCTTATGAGACCATGGCAAAACAGAGATTGCTCTGCGGCATTTAACACCAGAGCACAAACAAAGTTAACTGTGTAGGTATACAGTCGAAGTCTAGGAAACAGAGATGAAGAACAGGTTTGAATCACATATAGGAAAGTAATAATGCATTATTTGAACAAGTGGACAGGACTTTTCTGCTTCCATGTGTTCAAAGTATGTTTCTAATACACAGATTTGTGATTTGAATATAGAACTAAGCATAACAGAAGTTCCATTCTCTCACCCAGGGATGCAGCAGGGCTGAAAGCTACTTTTAAATTAACCAGGTGACTCCAAGCATGCAAAGTTTAGGCATTCTTCCTTTGAGGACAATTTTTGCAGTTTGAGTTACCTTTAACCTATAAAGCATGATGCATTAGATGCATTACAGGGCCATAACCCTGAATTCATTTCAGCAGCAGTCATAACCAAGGCCGCCACCACCACCCAGACATGCAGGTGAGGAGGAGCAGTATGAGCAGGAACACTCCGGGAGTCCTGGATCCAGCAGTGAGAGTAAAGCAGCTGTTCGAGGACTGCTACAAAACCCTGGGCCAAGCCAAGAGCCTCACAGAGTCTGCTAAGGGAGACGGTAAAGCCTGTAAAAAGCAAAAAAGTTCACTCCGACATCAAGACCTCCCTCTATTCACACCTCAAAGGCAAGAATTAGAGGTTGCTTATAACAGGGGTAAGACGAAAAACAAGAGAGATTTCCCAGCCAAAACACGCTTTCCTCCGCAGAGGCCGTGTGACGGGCCCCAGCCAGCCGGGTTCACAGCACGCTGCAGGGAGCAGCCCGCCCGTCCAGTACCTGCGATATCCCAGAGCTGCAGCCGCACCAGGGTCTTGCTGTCCCAGTTGATGACTTTGAGAGCGAAATCCACGCCGATGGTGGCCCGGTAGTGCTGGGAGAAGAGCTGGTGCACGTAGCGCTTGATAATGCTGGTTTTGCCCACGCCCAGCTCTCCGATCACCAGCACCTTGAAGAGGTGCTCCCGGCCCTCCGGCACGGCGCTGCCCGCTCCTTCCCCGCCGGCCATCCCTCCCTCCCTCCCGTGGAGTGCGGCGGAGAGGCCGGGCTGCCGGGGCCGCGGCTCTCCCGCTTCTAAACTTTTCCAGCCACCAACTTTCCTCCAACTCTTCCCAGCCGGCTCCCCGCAGGGCCGGCCCTCGCCGGGCGGGGAAGACGAAGCGGGACAGAGGGCGGGAGGGAAGCGGTAACCTCAGCCACCACCTGACTGCAGTCACAGGACGCGGAAACTCCGCGGGCTTATAGCGGCCCGGCGGAGGGCGGCGGGAGGGGCGGGGGGAGGGACCGGCCCGCCCCGCCGCTCCGGGACACCGGGTGGGAACGGGAAAGGGCTGCGGCGGGAGGGAACTTCACCCGCAGCTGCTTCGGGCGGGCTGGGCTGGGAACGTCAGGGCAGCGCGGGGTGGCCGTAGCGGGGACTGAGCATCAGAAGAGGGCTCGGGTTGGCAAAGTATCAGCTCTCTGTCGGGATCGTTCTTTGGTACTTTGCTTCTAGTGGTGGTGGTGGCAGCGAAGTTTTCTCCCGGTGAAGTCTCTGAAAGCGCCCGGCTTCTCTCTCCCGCCGTCCGGCAAAGAGTGTTTTATGGTAACGAGGTCCGTGGGACAGAGGGTGCTTGGCGATAGGAAGGTTCCAGTGGACCGTGCTCGCTCCCAGTCTCCATTCCCAGCAGCCAGCTTGGGAAGCTAAAGGCCCAGGGTGCTGCGCCCCGGCTACCTCCCCGCCCTCGCAGGCCCTGCGGCGCGGCCTAGGGCTGCGTGCGGGCAGCGCCGTGCTGAGCCCGCCGGGGCAAACAGGGCCGAGCTGAGCCCGCCGGGGCAAACAGGGCCAGCAGTTCGGGCAGGGCCGTGCTGAGCCCGCCGGGGCAAACAGGGCCGCACCCAGGCGGCAGCAGTGAGGCAGCGATGGCTGCTCTGTGGAAAAGGCTCGGGTGAGCCGGGAAGAAATCCCCTCCTCATCTGCAGAATTCCCATTAGCACCTACAGCTAAGTTTGCTTCCCTCCTGTTGCTGAAATGATCTAATAAAATATTTTTATTGTTCTTTGGTTCTTTTAAAATTATCCTAGGCGCAGTCATAGGATCATGGAATAGTTTGGGTTGGAAGGAACCTTAGAGATCATCCAGTCCCAGCTCCCCTGACATGGGCAGGGATGCTTTCCACTAGACCAGATTGCTCAAAGCTCCATCCAGCCAGGCCTAGAACACATCCGGGGATGGGGCATCCACAGCCTCTCTGAAAAAGACATGTTGATGGAAACCAACATAAAACAAGTTTCCTGTTTCCTGACCTTAGGAATATGTAGTACCATGTGTGCTGACTACAGGTGCTGGGGGAACAATAAATAAATAAATAAATAAATAAAATCTTTGCTAGTGTACTCTCCAAATGAAACACACAACCCCAGGTGTCTGTGCCGCTAAGAGGATGAAGATGTGTGGTAGGACCTCCATGCTATAATGTTTGTTCATCATGTAAATACCTAAACAGAACCATTTTGTGCTGGAGAGCAATGGCAACCACCCCCAAAGGGAAATGTTAGGTGGTTGTCTGGTCAGCCTGTGTGTACAGAGGCAGGTAACCCAAGGAAAGATCTGAGTAGCTGTGAAGAGATGCCCCCACTGGGAAAGAAAGTAGCAGTTGAACTATATGGTAACATCCCTCAGACAATCATCAGTTGCTCCTGATACTGTAACAGTTTTTTGCACACACTAATTTCTTTGCAGTGCTTTAGATTAGTGGCCTCAGTAAAATGATCCAGATATTCTCAGGTGACTTTTGGAGAATGAGCATTGCCATGTCACACAAAGATGGTGCATGCAGTGTAGATGGGAGTAGGTGAAAAGAAGAGCTGTTTGGTAAAATAAAGAAAGAAAAGACAGCATTCTTGGAGAAAAAATGTGTTTGGAGATTTTGAGTTGGTAAATTTGTTAATTTGTCATGCTATATTGACTCCATGACAATTGTTGTAATTAGTATTTACTTGCCCAGCAGTAATGATACCAGAATAAAAACTGGAGGAGGACTATAACTTAGAAATTAGATTTTTTTTTTTTTTTTTTTTTTTTTTTTTTTTTTTTTTTTTTTTTTTTTTTTCCTTGATGGAAAGAGGCACAGGGAAGACCAAGTTCCTGTCAAGAGATGAGACAAATGAATAACACTGTCTTTATCTGGGAGGTTGAAGGCAGATGTGAGACAATATTATTTCAGGTACAGGTTCTTTAACCACTACAGTTTCGGGTAAACCTCTCTAGCTACATTAAGACTGAGATCTGTTTCATCACAATGGTCCATTCAGACAGGGAATTTGGCTGGCATGCATTGAAATTTCTCCCCAGATAGGTGACAAAGTTTTCCTTTGTCCTGCAAAAACCAAAGTGAGATGGAAGTGAATTGTTACATGCTCATGTAAGGATGGCTGGGGTTTAGGATGGATGCTGAAGCCTTGTTCCACAGGCTTAGATAGAATCTTTGAGCCTTTATTCCTCACCACTGAGACAGTAATTACATTACTTTTCTACCTTCTGGGAGAGTTGTATTAATTGATTACTAGGCACATTCTGGAATTATATACCAGGGTGTGGAATGCTTGCATGTTGACTGCAGGCTTCTCATAACAGTAGATAAATTGGTTTTCTGTGCATAGATGGGAGCAAAATTGCATGTATTTCCTACCGTTTGTTAGGCCTGCCTACTACCCTTTTTGTTTTACACATCATAGAAGTTCATTGATGCCATAGAAATTCATTCCTCCCATTACTTCATTACTTCCTCCATTCCTTCTACTTTTTTGTATTCTGGTTTTGGTTGGGATAGAGTTATCATATAAACTAAGTGAGCTATTACTAACTGTACTAGTACTAGGCAACAAGTACTTCAGGATACTTAAATTTTATATTAACAGTGGAAAAGAAACCTGTAATTTAATTTTTTTTCCTCACATACTGATTTGGAGTGATTAGTACCAAAATTAAAATTAAAGAAGTCAATAGAAGTCATCATCTGTTCACAGAGGAGTCAGTATAAAAAAACAAGGGCAAAATGTGACTGATAATTTGCCATGATTAATAGTTCAATCAGTACTAATTACATTACATAATGCCAAACATATAGCAGTAGATCTTGCCTGAACTAATAATTTGCCTTAATTTCATTAATATTAATTTTCCTCAAGATGGCTGATACCTGTTTGAAACAGCTTGGAAAAAATCAGTCATTTGTAGTCCTGTGTCTCTGGGGTAGTGCAATCAATCATGGATGAGATTATAGAATAAAACACAATCAACACCCACCTAATCTTCATATTGTGAGCTAAATATCTGTGTCACTTGGTCTTTTACATGTAATTCTACTTTTTAACTGACTTCCCTTTGTCACTTGAATGTCAGCAAAAACACTGTATTGAACAAGGGCTGTTGACATTATGGTACAGTAATGGGGATAACAACATTATATTTTACCTTCATTTGCCTGCACTGGGAGATCAGGCAGGGGTTCTTTTTGGCCATATTACCTAGCTTACCTGGTTGGTTGCCTTTAAACAAGATGTGTGCTTCATATTTCAAATACAAAATAAAAGCTATTTGGTTTTGGTGGGTTGTTTTGCTTTTGTTTTTGTTTTTCTTTCTCTGCACTGGAGGTCTCAGTAATGAGGAAGAGAAGTGTGTATCTTACAAAACAGGCTTTTGGTACCCTCTCATCCTAAAGGTTGAAGTTTGGTCTGATTTTTTTTGGTTTTTGTTTTGTTTTGTTTTGTTTTGTTTTGTTTTGTTTTGTTTTGTTTTGTTTTGTTTTGTTTTGTTTTGTTTTTACCATTGCTGTTTGTTGGTATTAGCCTGCCCAGCCACTGGTCTCCTTTGCTAGATTATGTTTATCCACATGTCAGAGCACTGGCTTCCAACAGCAGCTGGGTTTAAGGAACTGGCTGGCCACTGGAAATGCTGCAGAAATTTTAATAGCCTCATGATCATTGTACAAGGAACTGGTGAAATAGTTTAGCTTGTAAGACAACACTCTAGCTTCCTTTTTCTCTGATCCGTAATGTCTTTTGTATCTCTCTTCCTTCAAGACTGCTTCTTCTAATCTTTCCTATGTTAGTCTCTCTCCCACTTCCTCTACAACACCGTTTTGCCTTATCTCCCTTCTATTTTCATCATACCAGCTGTAATTCTTGTCATTCTTTAACAACTTTCCATTTTGCTTTCTTTTTCTTTTTTTTTCCTGTATTTTTATTTCCTTTTCCCATGAACATTTTTTTTCTCCTGACCTCAGTTTACGCCGTTCATTTTTTACCATTTATTTTTCATGATTTCTTTCTTTCATACTCACTTTCCTATTCCTCTGAGCTTTTTCCTCTCTGAAGTGAATGAGAAACTTTTCATGTTTCTACTTGTCAGCCAGTGGTGAGAAAGGGACCAGCAGCAGGTTCAGCCAGTTCGGCCAGGAAAGCTACAGGAGGCACAATCTTGATGAAGTAGAGGGGTGGATTTAACTTACTCTGCAGTTGCATTAGAAGTCAAATTCGTAGCTGAAAGGGTGATGTGAGTGACTGAAAAAGTGGCGGTAGACAGATGGACAATTTCCCTGTGCATATGAAGATGCAGAGCTGCTTGGACACTATGACTGAGCAGGTTTGCACACCATGTTATCTGTGTGCTTCCTTGATCTGCTGGGAGATGCACAGAGCACTTCCTCTGCTCCACACAGTGTTTCCCAAAAGTCAAGGGCAAAGTAAATCTGCATTGTACATGAATAACATGATTGCAGAAAGAGCATTCTGCTGGAGCTGCACAGGTGACTGAATGCTTTCATTTAACAGTGGGTTTTGAGGGAAATGTCCCAAAGTACCACTTCTAATGGTAATAACATACAAACAGCGGAGATCAAGGTAGGAATGGAAGGCTGGGGATATTTTGGAAAAATGCTTCTACAGTTAAGTAAAACACTGGACAACAAAGCATGTACACAAGAGGACTGAATTAATATTAATTGAAAGTTAGATATGAGTTCACACTCTACAAATGCATGCCTAGTTTTTGCCCACTGTATGGTATCAGCTGTGTGAGAGCACCCATGAACAGAAAGCTAAGATTATTTGATAGCATTAAGCCTGCCTGGGGCTTCACTTCCTGCCAGGCACTATGACACACTCTTGTCTCCCAACCACAAATTTAACTGAGTCATGCAGGCCTGAACTTGTAATCCATTCTCAGCATATAGGAGAGTTCTAATCGTTCTCGAACAATGTAGTTTGAGAAATACAGGTACCGTTTCTGTTCCAGTTGTAAAATGTATCTTGGACACATGCATGCATAACTATTATTAGACAATCATAAATATATATTGGAAAATCCAGAAAAATGAATACAAATTTTTATATAAAGACAGTAAAATAATGTTGCAAAAAGCGAAGTAATGGAAGGATCCTTTTGTCCAGAAGAGTAGAAGAAACCAGCCATGAAGAGGTCATGTCAAACACTGACATTTGCTGGAAAACTCCTGGAGAGACCCCTGAT
>VZUA01074356.1:87040-100661 GCA_013401035.1 Horornis vulcanius | reverse complement strand
ATATATATATATATATATAAAATTAAATGACAATAAACAACTAGGGCAGGATCTGGGAGGGGCAATGAAACCATCCAGAGAACACTCAAGCTGCAAAGGACACTGACAGCTGTTCTTGTCCTGACATCAGAAAAGCAAACAGGATGCTGCTGCCCATAGGGAAACGTCTCTCACTTCTAGGAGTTCCTGAAACATCTTCCTTACTAACTGGTGACACTTCCTGAAGGATGGCTGGTCAAGCATGGGCAGAAAGGATTGACTCACATCATTCCTTCTGTAGTTAGGACAAGAGTGATTTCTCTTTTAGTGCATTCCTAAGGTTCTCTCCTCTTCACAAGAGTTATCAGACACTGTGGGAAGCAGGACACGAATCCCAGCAGGTTACCTGTAGGAACTGGATGTCAGTGCTGCTGACCTAACTTCTGAAGGGTTTGCATGCTGGGAAGATGCATAGGAAGATAACTGGACATTGGGGTTTGATTACATGTTTATTTCTCTTAACCTTGCCCAATGCTTTCAGAATAAAGAATGTCTGAGGAAACTGCACACATGTAATTTGCAAGAGACAGAACAATACAATTAAGTGTGAAATAGCTTTGGACTACTCTTTTTACAAAATACAGTTCTATTCTATTAAATACTTTAAACTAGAATGCCCAAAATTAAGGCTTTTATTCTGAACCATAAGTGTTCTGATTTCAGTGGAAAGAGAAATTCTCATTTTTAATGTTGCATTCACTTAGCTTTCAAAATCTGATCCACATTATGGTCTGTGTGTGCTAACATGAATAGTGTTGTAATCAATTCCATTTAACACACCGAATTGATAGCAATTTCATTACTATTTAATATTGAAAAGGTGCAGGGATGAAATTTTCCTAATAAAGGCCTTTTAGCAAGACCTGCTTTTATTAGCAGTTAATATACTACATGGGGACCATTAAGATTTGCTCTTCAAAATCCTAACCCAAATTCTCCTCTAGTCATATGTGAATAGCACCATTAACAATAATTATATTATTTCATGTTTCCAGCAGCAAGACTGAACCAAATTATATATTGGAAAATAATGGTGGAACTAAATAATGCTGGAAAACAAATAATGCTGGAAAACAAGAGGATGCACTCAATCGTGGTACAGATTCATGAGAAAAGGGNTCAAAATCCTAACCCAAATTCTCCTCTAGTCATATGTGAATAGCACCATTAACAATAATTATATTATTTCATGTTTCCAGCAGCAAGACTGAACCAAATTATATATTGGAAAATAATGGTGGAACTAAATAATGCTGGAAAACAAATAATGCTGGAAAACAAGAGGATGCACTCAATCGTGGTACAGATTCATGAGAAAAGGGGGCTGAAAAAAATGAATGTCACTAAGAAGCTGACTTCCTAAAACCACATCTATAGTGTCAGGTCTCAAGTTTCACATTCAAGTGAGACATAGGAGCTATAATCCAATGTTGTGGTTTGTGCAGAATGTGATTCTGAAGACCAAACATTGAAAATAAGACCATAATTTCACGGCATTAGTCTAACTATTTTGAATCCATGGAAGATTCAAGAGTTAATTGTTTAAATCTATAAATATACCACAACTACAGTAACTTGAAACAGCTGATCTCTTCCTTCAAATTTAGAATTTAGGTTTTTCAAATCAGCATGAATGAAACTTGGAACTATTTCATAGGGACAGAGGTAGCAGCACCTACTGCTGAGACACCTCAGTATCAGTCCTTCATCAAAAAATGAAAGATTTCCTTTTCCTTTATCCTATTTTCTTTTACACTTAGAGCTTTGAAATCTCAGAGAACATCTTAAACTTCACCAAAAAATTCATGCACAGCCAATAAAATATTACAGTGGTGATTCAGAACACTGAACTTAATTCAAGGTATTTGTTTGGTTTTTTATAAAGATTTTTTTTTAGTTATTATACACTGTAAGTGTGTCTTCTTGCTCTCCTTTTGGACTCATTTACCTACAAATTCCTTCCTTGCTCCTTCATTCCACAAGAAAAGCATCTGTTCCTCTCCCAGTTCTCTTCTTTGTAGAGAATTAGCACCAATATCAAGCCCAAACCTAAATTATTAAAACAGTGACACTGTATTTATTAAGGAAAACTGGATAAGCGGTATGCTGTACAATTATGGATGCCTCAGAAAAAGAAATAAAAGAAATATAGCTGTGGCTATAGGGTAAATTATGTGCTAACGTGATAATAAATTTTTATTCTCACTCCTTTAGTTGTTCCTTGAGAAGTCTTGGGAGCTACTTGATTAAGAATTCCTTTCACTATATGCATTTTTACTACACAAAGTCACATTGAAGTGAAAAATCCATGCACCATGGAGTTTAACATGACTTTATATAATAAGAGTAATGTACAGTTCTAGTATATTTCAGTGAACCCCACTGTAAGGCAGGAAAGCTGGGCTTAAACACACAGCACTTGTATGGTGAGAGGGCTGACAGTCAAAGACCAAAAGGATGACCTAAAGGCCAGACTTCCTAAAATATTCAATAATGTGCCAAATTTTGGAAAGGAAATTATTTCCCCCATTCTTCCCCTATTTTTCATTTAACATCCTATCACTTTTTCATTAAACATCCCCTCTTCCTCACTGCAAGGCTGGGCTTTCCTGGCTGGAGCACCCAGCAGCAGCAGGGTGGATTCCCCTGTGTACCTGCAGCACTGCAAAGCAGGCACAGAGCTCTGCCTGTCTCAGGGTCAGCTCAGCCTGAGCTCCACATTCACTGACTTCTAAAAACAGGGAAAAAGCAAAATTCTGTTTTTCTGGCCAAAGTTTCAGATAAGGTTCTACAAATGGGTAATGACATCACTTCCAGCACTTTCACCCACAAGGAAAACATCAATTCTCCATCCTCCATTAGGAGAAAACCTGTGAGCTAAACTCTTCCCCCACAACATTAGGTATGTGTCCATGTGCATCGTTGCACACTGCATAATGTACATATTCCTGTAAGAAAAACAAACAAACAAAAAAAACAACTAAAATTACACCAGTGCTCTAAGTGTTATGTGTTTATGAATCTGCCAGTTATTTGGACTTTGCTACATTTTCTCAGATGACTAATTACCACTAGAGCACCTCCCAGGGAGTTTAGCTGGCTGTTGTAAATTAAACTGTAAGACCTTATTATATTAATTGAAGTAGAAATGAAAAAAGAGACCCAAAGTTGTTTTTGTTGAAAGAAACTACACAGCTTTAGAAATTCATATAATTTATTACAATTTTCTTAACTGTTTGTTTCTCACCTACCATTTTTCTGTTCTTCCCTCCCTTGCACAGAATTTTTCTCCATTCTGATGTCTAATCTGTGCTGATAGAAACTTCCAAAGCCTGAAAAGAGTGGGATTCTTTGGCTGGTGTATATATGTAGCTAAAGAGCCTCCCCACCCTGCCAAGGAACAATCCCTTCCCAATATCCCATCCAACCTCTGGCAGTGGGAGCCATTGCCTGTGTCCTGTCAGTGCAGCTCCCTGGGCTTCAGTCTGTGTTTGCTGCTGGAATGTGATGGGGCAGGGGTGAGGAACAGCAGCTGCCCCAGGAGCAGTTTGTGCTTGGTGCATCTCTCTCTACTGATGGACAAGCCCACCAAAATAAGGAACCTCTCCCCTGTCAGAGGCAGAAGTTTCAAATCTCTCCTTTGGAAACCTAAGTCTGATAAATTTTTCATAAATGGCTTGAACACAACAACTTTTACAGCTGATGTGATTCTGCATCATTTCCTCAAATCAAGAAATAGCACATTTCCACAGTGAAAAGTGCAACACTCACCTGGCAGTCTCTCTCCATAACCAGCAATACCAAATGCACCCAAGTAACTCCCCTCATTTCAAAACCTTTCAAAAATATTTCTATCCAGGACTGAATTTTTATTCTATGATTGTGTTCACTCTTCTTCCTTTTTTTCTCCTTTTTTTCTATCTACTTCATCTTATGAACTTATTACATGCATAAATCTCCCAGATTCATTTTAACATCTACATCACCATGTGAAGTCAAGGAAAGTCACAAACTCTTGGACNAAAAGCAGAAAACACGCTATGTTTCTCTGGCTGGCACAACCTAACTGGCAAAATGACCACAAAAAAAAAAAAAAAAAAAAAAAAGGATGCTTTTTACAAAGATGTGTGTCATTTCCCTTCTTTCTCCTATTATGTAAATGTCTCCAAAGCTCATGGCATGTTCCTCAAGAGCAGACAGGCATGAATATCAGCATATTACCTACAGTCCTCATCAGAACTCCTACAAAATGTTAAACACTCTCCCAAGAAATGCAGACAATTCAGTCACTGCCCATTCAAAACACTCTCACAACCCTCATGACAGAGATGTCGTATTACAACTTCATTTTAAATAAGATAATTCATTATTACATCTTATTTATTTTAGTGCTTAATTATAGACTTTTTACAACTTTTGAGAGTGCACACAGAAAATAAGCAATTGCATTAGCCACTTCAATATTGACAAAATTAACTGGATTACAGTCAGCAAACTGCAATCTTTGGTTCTGAAATAACTGCAAAGTTTCATGGAGACCATCAGCATTGAGCACTTCTATTTCTAAACACAGATTCATACTTATATCCTAATCTGTATTGCAAAGCTGGAAGTGTGTAATGAACTTTAGGTGTTTTCAAGAAAGAATTAAGACAAACCAAATCCCAACCACACCCACAACACAAACATCCTCTCCTGGTTTTAAAGGATTTTCAAAAAGACATCTGAGACAGCCAGAGCCCCAAGTACTGAAAATGCAGAATAAACTTTTCTCTCCATGTGTTAATTAGCAGAAGGTTACACTGGGACATTTAAGTAGAAAACCACATTAATAATATGACTAGAGGAGAAATCATTTAGCTCTGGGTTGCAATGATGATGAATAGAGGTTGCCATGAACTTGAAAATATTGTCTGAAATTACAATGCTGTATCAAAGGTCAATGCCAGCATTGCTCATTTAGGAAAAAGCTAATTATATTTACATCATAAACCACTCGATCTATAAAACAACTAAAAATGGTTTTAGAATGGAATTAATAAATTGATTGATAAGTAATCGATTTTATAGGGTTAGCTGATTTAGAAGCCCAACACAACTGAAGGAAAACTGCTTGTAGAACCTCTTGCCCCTGTGCTGCATTAGGAGCATTTTCCCAGAAATCAAATCCAAAGCTGTGAGTTGAGGTTACCAAATACTACTCAAGGTGAGGACAAGCAGCTTTGGCCATTGTACCAAATCTGCAATCACACTGTCTCCACTGTGTCACTTGGAAATATTGACTCCAAGCTACACTTCAGTCAATTACAGAGCACAGCAAGGCCAGCTGAGCTTTGGGAGGTACCAGACAACTCTTTGCAGCAATGGGAAGTTTGCACAAAGTTTGTGTGTTTCAACAGCCATTCTGAAATTTGCCACAATTAGTGATCCCAAAGTGGCATTTTTGGAAAGAGACAAAGAATTTGTTTTGGAGGAATGAGATAATGTCAGACCTGAAACAGAGCTTTACAACAAACAAACAAACAAAAAAAAAAAGAAAGAAAAAGAAACAAAAACTGAGCCTCAGCCCCTCCCCAAAGCACACAACCACCACCACACTGCATAGTAAATATTCCCCAAAAGACCCACGAACACATGAATTCTTCCCCTCATGCACAAAGTGAGTTCGTAGTTACCACCCGGAGGGTTTGAGACATTCTGACATTACATTGACTACCACCAGAATCAAAAGTCTACCCTGCCCAACAGAGAAAAGACTGAGCTGACAGAGAAATCTGTAAGCTTTTCATTTTTTCTATTATTTTCAAGTTTTACTTGGTCTTTCCTTTTTATCACCTCTATCTCAATAGGTAATTCTGACACTGTTAAATATTATAGTGAATAATGTGTTGACCATAGAGACAGAGAAAAATACATAGTCAGGATACACTAAACCTGCATGAAGGAACTGGTTGCAATGTTCCTGGAATGTTGTTTTAGTACTTACAGGGCATTATGCTGTTTAAGTAGCTGACTGAGTTTTTCTGCAAATTGGAACATTAATATTTCTCAAGATAACAATTCAACCAGAAAGGAAGTGAATTTTCTCTAAATGTGACATCTATATTCGTATATTATGTGGTAGTAACATAGGAAAATAAGATTTCTGTTATTCGGACTGACTTATGACTCGAAAGTTGTATGTCCTACATATGGCATTGTTTTACATTCTGCTAAAACCACCCAGACATCATGAGGAAAAAAAAAAACAAACCACAAAACAAACCAAAGTCAGAGATTTTAATGTTATTTAGGATGAAAAATGTCAAATTAAATCCTAACCATGCTCTGAAATGAAAGAATCAGCTTTATTCTCAAAACTCATTTTTTTAGTACTTTCTTTGTATTACCCTGGCACGAGGAACAGATGAGCACTGCTAAAACAAAGTTAGGACCAGTGTCAATAAGGAGCAGAAATGAGATATCATGGCAAATGAACTGGATTATCTCCATGACTGGAGATACAGAGTGGGAATGAAAGCCATAAGTATAAAAGCCAAGAGGATTTAGCTAACTAAGAAAAACCCTAGGCTGCACCAAAGAGCTCATCAATCAGAAATGGCTGTGGAGAAAAGAGAGATGGATGCATTAGAAGCCATCCCTGCAAAACACCCTTATTGCTGCAAACCATGTTTGTGCAAGTCAAACACAAAAGTATAATACTAAAAGCAAGTTATATTCACTGGAGGTATTGGAATCAATCCTATGGAAAAGTGTAAGCATCATTTCAAATAGAACAGGGCAAACAGAATATAACCTTGAGTTGTTCCTGCCTCAGCAGGGATGGAAAATGGGAATGAGCCATGCTAGGTGTGTGCACACTGTGTCACTGCTCTGCCACACACAGGGGATGCTCTATAGCAGTTATGTCTTTGCCAACTCCTTTTCCTGTTGTTGTTGCTGCCAGAACAGCCAATCAAACAAGAGAGAAGGCAGAGCTCAGCCTCTTGGAGCTATTTCCCAGTAAAGGCTCACATCTCCTCTCTCTGTCTCTCCTCCTGGGCGAGCCCCGGCACACAGAGACCCTCCCTGACTGCAGTGCCAGGTGAGGCTCCCTGGGTGCACCTGCAGACAATGCTGTAAAACTCTGGGGTGCTACCAGCACAGCCTTGACAAGTTATAGGAGAGAGATGAGGGAAGGGATGGAGCAAAAAAACCTGTTTTCCTTAAAAAACAAGGCAAATTAGGCAAATCATGGATTTAAGTTGGAAATTAACAGTTTTCTACAATGAGATCTATCAGTATCTGGAACACCTTTTAGAATAGTTTCAGATGAGAAACTCTAAGGACAAAATAACTTTTTAATGTTCATCTTCATAAATTTGAGAAAGGAATATTTCATTGCTGTACGTGATTGGTGGCACCAGACCTAATGCTCATTTCAGATGGAAGGCTGAGAGAATTGGAATTGTTCACCTGGAGAGGAGAAGCTTTGGGCTGAGCTCAGGGTGGCCTTGCAGGGCCTGAAGGAGCTGCAGGAAAGATGGAGAGAGACAATTGCCAAGGGCTGGAGGCCCAGGAGGCAGGGAATGGCTGCCAGTGGCAGAGGGCAGGGCTGGCAGGGATCTGGGGCAGGAATTGTTCCCTGGCAGGGTGGGCAGGCCCTGGCCCAGGGTGCCCAGAGCAGCTGTGGCTGCCCCTGGATCCCTGGCAGTGCCCAAGGGCAGGTTGGACACTGGGGCTGGAGCAGCCTGGGACAGTGGGAGGTGTCCCCACATTCAGGAACTACACTAGAAAATTATTATGTCAAAACTTTTGCTGCAATTTTTTATCCTAACCTGAAAGAAGACCATAGTAGCAAACATAAAATCATTACATTTTCTGCAGAAGGTGGGTCAAAATCATCTGCAGCCCAGAGGCAGTTAATCATAAAGGACAATTTATATCTGAAGCATCATTCCTGCCTAGCTAGACATCACAGATTTATTAGCAGCTGATATGTACTTTACACAATTAAAAAGAGATAAACAGGCCCTACCTTTATACTTAGGAACTACTAAGATGTTGTTACAACAGCTGCTGCAAATTAATCCACTGTAATCCTTGTACACTCTGCCATTAGTTACACAACAAAATCAGAGCTTCTTGAAAACCAAAAATAAAGATGTGTGAAATTGTTCTAATTAGATACTTTACTTATGAAAAACGAGAGTATTCCATTTGTCACAATCCAAAACTCCTGGAAAATTAAAAGATAAATTACTTTGAACAGTTTACTTTTCACTACAAGATATCCATCTAGTGAGCCCTTACCCTAAATTAAGATAGGTTGCCTTAACATTCCTGCGGCCAGGGAATTCATTTTCTCTCTTCACATTATAGAGCAAGAATTTATCCTCAAGTGAAAATAAGAATAAACTCCAGAAAAGTAATAGATTACATGAAAAAAAATCACAGTAAAATACTCAAGCACTATTTCATTTAATACTTAAATTTCAAGAGTGTTTTAATATGCATTTTCATTGCCATCCTCTTTATGAAATCTGACTGGGAAGATAGAAGTGTGAAAGGAATAAGGGAGGATTTAGGAATACTGAAAAATAAGAAAAATTATAAAGAAGAAGAAAACCTGTTTGGAACATTTCAAAATTACCTGTCACCAGTGACATTCTGCTGTGAAATGATGGCATCTTAATATCTTCATCTAAGGGACCTTGATTTGAAATATTTATAAAACACATGAAATGGGACTCCTGGTAACAATGAGAACTGTCAAGTACTGAAAATAGTGAGTATTGCCATGCAATTTTTTCCTATCAAGCTTAAATCCTTTCTTTCTGAGCTGGGGAAGAAGCATCACCTCTAATGCTGAGCTATTTGTTTTTCCTTCCCAGGAATGACTCCCATGCCATCACTCTGGTCACATGGTGTGCCAAGTCACATCCCTGAGTCCCTTGGCAAGCACACAAAACCCGCTGGTTTTTTTTCTACACCAGCACAGCGAGGGTATTTCTTCTCTAGGAAAATTTTATCTGCACTGTCACTTTAGAGAGAGACCCCCCCCAAACTTTAAAAAATGAATCCTATATCCCTGTAGTCCGCTCTGCTTAGAAGCCTCCATCCTTGTGGACTTGGTGCAGCTCTTTTGGCTTCTCAGAACAAAAGGGGATTGGAACATTTTAACATAAACAAAGTACAGCTCAGGGGAGAAGCAGCATGTGAGTAAAGATCAAGCAAAATCTGTGTCATCCAGTTTTTCCCCTCTTCCTCACCAACAGAAACCAGGAAATGATTGAGATCATTCTCAATATTTCTTTTCCTCCTTTGGCGTGCCAAGAGATAGTATCTGAACTCAGCCCAAAGCATCCTCCTCAAAAAATAGAGTGGAAAAGAGATTTCTGTGACAATTCCTATGTTGCCAAAAGACCAATGTTTTGCCTTATTAGAGCATCTTTTCTTCAACAACTATCAAAATGGAAATTTTGCAAAGAAGTCCTGATGTGGGCTGTAATTTCAGCCAGACTTTGAGTCTCCAATGATTCCTCTTGTCTACAGCAAATATCCCTGGACAGCCATGTCACAAAACATCTGCAGGGTGACTTAGTTTCTCAATTTTCATTTGACATTAATCTTGCCAGAGGGGAGTGTGTGTGTGTGTTTTGTGATTCTTTGTTGGTGGGTTTTCCCCACTCACACAGAAAAAAACCTAGCATTCTTTTTTAATTTAAGAAAAAATTTAAAACATCCTAAATTAGAAGAACTGATTTTTCAGTCCTTTAGCTGCAACTTAAAATTAGGGATTAATCAAAACTCACCAGATGCACTGTTCCTCTCATTAGTAACTCATACATACATATATATAAAAGATATAGATATATCCACACATATATTCTTAGCAGTGCCATGTTAACAGCTGGGCTGAAGATCTCAGGGGTCTTTTCCATCCTAAATGATTCTATGATATAGAATATATTTGCATCATTTAGTGGCAAAGACTACATAAAAAAGGGAAAAAACTTATCTGCATTTATGAGAGAGTACATTCAGCTGAACCTAAAAACCACACTACTTTTATTCATGGTTTCTTATTTTTTAATGATTCATAAAAGAGAGCAAATGCTTAAGCAGTAATTAGTATTGAGGAGCCATCAAAATCAGTTGTTACAGGATTGGGATCTTCAAAATCAGCAGTCATAATCTCCTAAGATTTCCCACTTGGCCAACCAAAAACTGTCTCAGATATATAAATCAGACAGAAAAAAAAGTAAGAATATTTGAACCCAAAAGTACAGCTACCAGCTTTTCCAGAACCATTTAATTAAGATTGTATTGTGTCCAATTGAAGCTGGGTGCATGTGCTGAACATCCCAGCACACAGCAATAAGCACAGTCAAATAAAATATAAATAGAAGTACATCTACTGTTTTAATTTAGAAAATAATACCACAGTTCCCACTTCCCAAGTACTTCTCTTGTTAATTCACTCAACATTTAAATCATCTCATGTCCCTTGGAACATGATAGGAATGGACACAGAACGAGGAATAGAAGTCAAAGTCCTGCTATAATTGAAAACATTGGCAAGACTTTTAAAAACTGAATCTGAAAGTTGGAAGCAAAACCAAGAAGCCTCAACATGCTCAAGTCTCTTTTAGATGGAAAGCAAAGAAAAGAGTGATCATGAATATTAAACTACCTTTAAATGAGCAATAGTTCCTTTTAGTAGATACTAGCACTGTTATTAACAACTTCTGTTTTGAACTGGTGTAAAAAACACTTCAGCTTGTGGTAAACATTATTGGAAAAAATCTGCACCATTTCAGAGAGGAATAAAGCCTGACAAGTGCATAGATATCTCTATAGGAATGTTTCATAAAGCCTTTTTATTTGTTCTGTTAATATCCACTCTGTTACTTTTATCCAAGAAGGATAAAAATATTTAATGATATTGACTATCACTGTTCTAGGCCATGTTAATAAAAACAAATCAGTAGAGGGATGCTTCACTACACAGTATTAATTATAACTGCTATACAGAGGGAAATAACCATCTAGAAACTGTGATAAGGTTGCCCAGCAGCACCAGCTGTGTGTAACTCCAGGTAATTCAACTCCAGCATGTTGTGAGGACACAACAAAGTCAAATAACTTATTTAAAATAGCTGCAGAGATTGCAAGCCCACTTTTCCAAAACATCCACTTCCCAGAAATGTTGCAAACCCTTTCATTGTCCCTGCCCTAGCAGATAAGGTGACACAGATGTGCCCAAGTAAAAATGCTTGGGCTGACACCTGGTGCTGTTTGAGCAATGTACAGACTGCTAAAAGAAACAGTGAATGATGGAAACAAACCAAAAAAAGATGCACAGATAAGACCTAATCATATTTATTATCAAGAGAGAAGCTTGAGACACCAATCCCACAAACTGGATTCCTTCCAAGCAGTGCCTGAGAAAACTTTAAAAAAACCCCAAAACAATCAAAACCTAAATGACCAAACTAAGAAATAAAGGATCATTCCTTCTCATTTGTGTAGCCTGCAATTCACAAGGACAGCAAGTGAAGTTCCTGTTTCAAACCTTAGATAATTTCCAATAGCACACAACTTGCAGGGGTCCATCCAATTTCTTAGAAAAAAATTAAACCCAGTTACATAAAAACTTTACATCTTGCTATGAGACAACAGCCATGAGTCCATTTGGTCAACAGTAAACGTGGATTAAGAATTAACACAGCCAGAGTCACCAAATAAATGTAAAAATCCACCTTGCCCTGTAAGAACTGAACAATAATAAAAGTTTTACATTTTTTATCAGTTCTGGGTATTTTGTTGTGGTTCATGTGATCACTTCTGTCAATGCTAGACAAAATATTAATTGATGTAGATATGTCTAAATAAGCAAGTTCACATCTTAAGAATTTTTTGATTGCAAGAGGAATGGCAAACTAAAATCTGCATCCTTTAAAATGTGTTCTATACTGAGTTTAATTTTCTTGCACCCTCTTTTTCCTTTCCAATTTAATTTCTTAATTTCAACAGGGAGACATTCAATGATTTGGTTACAAACATGACTGGCTGCCTTTATGATATTATATGTATTGTCATAAAGAATGCTTTTTAGTTGACTTGACGTGACAGGTATGTAACAGACTCCGTAGAAATAAAGTCACAATATGCCATAATATTTCACAATGCTCTAAAACTGACAAGCAGTTCCCTAATTACTGCTTACACAGAAATTCTAAACACCATTTTCATATGTTTACTTTGCTAAGCAATCTATTATTTCACTGCATGCTATGCTGAAAATGCAATTGCAGTTAAAAAGAAAAAATGTGATAGATTTATCTTTCATACTTATCAGAAAAATGTCAAGAGCTGACATGGTAAATTAAACATCTGGTAACACATGGAAAGCTCTGGATTTATAGACAGTACTAAGTTTGCAAAGAGGTGTTTGGTTTTATTTCTCTATTTTATTCTTATTGGCTAAAATACTTAGCCAGTGCCTGCAATGCTGCTTCTATTCCTAGAAGACATTTACTCTTGTTGCTTATGCAGAGCATGGCTCTGCACTGCAAAATGAAAGGGACTCCTTTGCAAAAACCCTTTTTGGTCCCTTTTTGAGGCCCAAACAGTCCCTTTGGCCTTCCCAAGGCACTGTTTTCATTACAAGGGGAAAGAATCTCCCCTTCAAGGAACTCTTGAAGGATACTCAATTGATGCAGAGGTCTTTGTACTTAGGATACCAGTCATTTCAATAGAAATTCAATAAAATACAATCATTCATCAGAATATATCCATTTATTAAAATTAAAATAGTTATTGATTTATTTCTATTGCTAAAATATCGCTATTGAACAGGAAATTTCTGATAAAATCCTGAAATTAGGAGCACAAAACAAGCTACAGGCCAAAAGCCAGGGCTAGGGGAGTGGAGCATGGATTCTGTTCTCTCACAGCTTGCTAAAATCCTTGAAAAACTGAGAAAAAGTAGCACCCTTTCTCAAGGCCCTGTGCCCCTGTTAACCAGAGGCCCTTGTCCTCATAAACTTCCAGGGACCCCCATCTTGCAGGAACACAAGAGTGCTTTGCTCCACCCCTGGGTGCACTGATTCATCACAGCCCATTGTGTGTTTTTAAGCTAAACTGGCCCACACAAAAGTAGAAACAGCAGCTTATGTTCAGCCTGTGATTTGCATATTTAAATTCAGTGTTTAAACATGTCTTAATCTGCATGCTGTGCTCCATCTCTTGAAGTGGCTATTATAGAACTTATTTGTCTTTGAGAAAGTGTTAGATGCCAAACTAAGCAACATGTCTGGAACGCAGCAATCATTTTATCCAGCCCCCTCGAGTGCTTTGCCATCCTTGGAGCCTTTCTTCCAGCTTTCCACAGCTTTGCCTCTGTCTGCAGTTCTGGTTAAGGACTGTCCTTCACCATTAATCCAAATTCCAGTTCTCTGCACAATATTACCACAAACACAATATTATCACTTAAAACTCAATTGTAAGAAATTGATAAATCCCACACTAGAGACGGATAAATACTCTGTGGGCCTCAGTGAGCTCCTAGGATCATAACGTTATGAATAAACAGCTC
>VZUA01074356.1:41179-53569 GCA_013401035.1 Horornis vulcanius | reverse complement strand
CTCTGTTCCAGGTCAGCCTTCCCAAGGCATCAAAGACAGTTCTGCTTAGTTCTTGTTGAAATATTTAAGTCATCCCCCTTTTTTTTTTATTTTTATTTATTTACCCAGCCTGTTTAACCAGTGATTGTCTAACTAGTCAAAAACCTCATTTTTTATTTTAACTGGCTTCCCCTGCTTGCCTTGGAGAAACCATCAAGAAGACAAAACTCTTCTCCCAGAAGCTGTCTGAACACCAATTCCAAACAAATAGTTAAATGAGAGCAGGTGCTATGAGCCAGGTTAAATCTTGACAGGATAATTTGCAGAACACAGGAGAACACTCTCGAGATAAGAAGTGAAAAAAATAAAAGATTCTCTGCAAGGAGCTATTGTATGCTTTGCACTTAACACACATAACCTCAGAGTCACACACACGCATTAATATTCAAACACTGGGGCTTGCAAAATATCCGAGGTCTCCAACATCCTGCAGCACTGCTGAGGCCTCACTGGGGACCCATCCCTTGGCACTGAGGTTATGCACATTCTGCTGGGAGAACAAACCAGGGTTCTCCTGCTCATTCCCTTTCCAGGAGACAAAAATACACACAGGCAGATATGTAATCCTTGGAAAATTGTCTAGCTCCTCTACCAGCTAATTTAACTTTTCCCCAATCTCAAACATTACCCAGCAGCAAGGAAACTGATTGCTTTGTGGGCATCGCTGTGTTCATCTCTACTTTCAAAAAATAAGTTTTCATATTTCTAAGCAAGAGGAAAAATAATATTTCCCCAAACACAGGTCCATTAGTATTTTATTGTGAAGATAAATACTGAATCCTCTAACAGTCCAAAAGTGCTTCAAGTGATTCAATTTTGAAGAAGATCTTAATAATATATGCAGTAGCATTTTACCCATAGCAGCAGGAATATTGATCTCACACCATTAAGGTTTGCAGCATTTTTAAAACCCATTAGCTCTCACTGGCAGAAAGGGCATCACATTTGCTGTTAACTTCTGGCAGACATCAACACAAAAAGGTGATTCCACCTGCTGGAGTGTCTGCCTGACTGCCTGATAATGTCAATCAATAAGCAAAATCACTTTCTTACAGTTCTCATAAAACAAGACGTCTGCCACACACACGAATACAGAAGTTGTAGCTCTGTACTTAAAATATTAATGAGCCTTAAAATACTTACTCTTATGTTTGCTAACACATACCTCATAAATATCAGCAGATGCTTTATAAAGCATAAAAAGGAGTGGATCAGTGTAACAGGGCCTGGATAACACCAGAACAGATTTAAAACACTGACGGGCAGCGTGTACAGCAGGTCAGTGCAGACACCACTGAATCATAAAAGAAAGACCTGTCAGCTTTCAGATAAAGCTGGCACTTGATGATGATAAATTATTTACCAAGTGCTCTTGTTGAACCATTAGGAAAATCTTTTCTTCTTCCTCCACCATCCATTCAAGTCAAGAGTACACCACATGCTCATTTTAAAAGAACACACAGCGACAGAAAGCACGCTTTTAGAACAACAACAATGCAAGTGAGCGTGAGGAGATCAGCTAGGAGCTTCCCTTTGTTACAAATCTGAAAGTGTTTGGATTTTCATCAGCAATATCAAAATTGTCCAGAACAATGCACCCTGTGAAAGTGTATAATTAGGTTGGCAAAGGGACTGGGTTGGTGAAAAAATATTGAGAATGCACGTGTTTAAAAAAATAAAGGCATTGCAGCACCTCTGCTATCGATGGTTTTCCATCTGATTCTTAGGATTTCCTAGGAATGGCAGAAAAAAAGCAGTTCTGCCTTAGACCCAAGTGAAATTATTCCATCCTAATCATCATCTAGTNTGAAACCCAGACAATTCAACTGTGAAACAACTTGGTTTTAGGTTCACAACACATCTCTTGCAGCAACCATGGGCCCCAGAGGATTCTGGACATGCTAAATCAAATCCCCTTATCTAAAGTTGGTATTAACAGAAACATTTAATCAGAAAGTTAGATAGGATTTGCAAAAATACAGGAGATTATTTTGAAAGTAAATTAGTAATTTGTTACACATCAAAGGCATTTAAAAAAACCTACAAAAAAAAAAAACCTAACACACCTCAAAAAACACAGCAGTAAACTTTAAATCTACTCTGGGATTGGATGTACTCTAAGCCACTAAAACCTGAAATATCTTGAAAGCAGAGAATTATATGATATACACTTAGTGCATTGATACTACAGGANATGAAAAGCGACACTACAGGAACCCCCTACATTGTTTCCACCTGCTCATAAAATTGTTTACAATTGGGTGCTGAGAAATCAATAGTCTTCAAATATCCAAAGACCCACAATACCCTTAATTTTCCAAAATAACTCAAAAATTAGAATAACTCAGTGATTTCATGCATCCTGTGTTTAGATTTCTAAACACTCTGTTCTTATATTAAACCAGGCAAGCTTTCAGTTTCACCTACCAGCTTCCCAAGAAAACCTATAAACCCTCCCAAAAAATTCAAATGAAAAAAAGAAAAACAAAACTAATTAAAAAGCTCCAAACAAACAAAAAAACAAATCCCAAACCAAAACCACAGAGACATTTTCAGCTGGGGCACACCTCTTATTCCATGAGTCACTGAACCTATGGAAATTTACACCAATATAAGATTTTTCTCTGAAAAACTGCATTCCTATAGTGTATATATATACAGGTGGTTGTCTGGACTCTATAATATATTATAATTATAGCATGCACTAAAACACGCACATTATTTACACCATGTTTTTAATAAATAATCCAGTAGAGTCTAAAAAAATACAGCCTAAGGTGTAAATTTTAGTTATTAAAATCATATTATCCCCATTTACTCTGAACTATGAAACCATGTAAGGAAGAGGGAAAGGTTTAAGAATGTACTTATTGACATTGTCTAGGAAATTTGCCACCATAAATAACAATGATCAGGATTCCTGTACAGGGTAAGCTAAAGCAAGGCTTGAGATGACTTTAGTCCCTTGAAAACAGACTTCCTAAAATAAACATGTATGTCCATCAAACCATTATTAACAGCCTACTTAAAGGGGGCAAAGTTTGAAAGCTGATTTTGCCTGTTTAGCAAGTTCCAGACAGGACTTTTGTTCCCACAAGTTTTCAGCACACTGAGGTTCCACCTAGGGCATAATGACCCTGGAGGATACTTGTCAAGGGTTTGGCGTGGTTTGGAATGCCAGAATTCACAGGAAAAAAATGCATTTTTCACCCTACACCCACCAAGACTTGGCAGCAGCACATAACAGTGACAATCTTACCCAAAAGAGACTTTTTTTTAATAGTAGAGCTAGTGATCACGGGTCAGTAAAATGCTCTGACTCTGCTCTGCTGCAGGTACACCCTGGGAAAGATGGCCCAGTCAAATGCATCAGCACATCCAAGCAATGCAAGGTCTTCAAAGAAAATTAAATTGTAAAAAAAAAAAGACAAAAACTCTCACAAGAACAGTTTTTTAAAATTCAGTCATTAACCATGTTCCTTATAAAAGAAATATAAGTGGTATAGATATAAGATGATCTTACTTTTCATCCATTATATTCATAGGAAAAAACGTGCTATTTCTGGTGCTCAGTCTAACCACAATGAAAAAAGTATGTTCTTTCACAAATGGAGTTACAGAAACCCAGGCCTTAACAGAAAACCTGATCCAAAGTCTTCTAAATGTTGATGAATGTTTCTGAAAGCCTCAGTGGCCTTTTTGTCACATCAGCCCATAATTAACACCACCTTCTATGAAAGAGATTTAGGCTACTAGACATGGTTAAGTACAAAAATCAAAGCTCACTTGCACCAAAGGGATTACCTTCTTCCATCCCCTCTGAGGTCAAAGACATTTCCAGCTTTAACAAGAAGGTACTCTGGTTATCTAGTTCATTAAATGCCTGGGAGATTTATTTTTTCTTAAATAATTAACATACCTGAAGTTTGATATGATTCTAGCATCTAATTTACACGGTAAGATGTTTGTGTTTGGAATCTCTGAATTGCTTCTGCGTGAGAGGTAGGCTTTGATAAGTTTTTAATTAAACTGATAATATCACTTTAAAAGCTAAAACACCTAGAGTATAAAAGACACAAGTAATAACAGATTTTATAAGGCTTAGCAGCTTTATAAAGCTTGCTTGCTTTGTGGAAGAAACTGTTTTTGTGAAAATGTGTGTTTGCCATCTGATTGCTTCTGAAGAATATTTAAAGAAGGTTAGACACCTCTGGCTTTAAGAAGTACTGTGTATTACCATTCCAATAATACAGTTTTGTTCTGTATTTCAAAGTGGGAGGGTTGTAAACCTTTCCTACTGAATTAAATAGCTCTGCATTTCATGCTCTCTGGTCTTTTCAGAGAGCGAGCTTTGCCTCTGTGTTAAATTCTATGCTGTAAAGTGACATTTCTACTTAATTACATTGTACTTGCTCTTTAACTACTACAATTATTTAGAAAATATTGCTAACATCCTAAGAGGGGGCCACCTTTTAAGCAGGTGAGTTCCAGTCTGGCTCACAAACACAGAAATGAGGCATTACATCGTCCTTGGAATGTTTCACATGCAGCAGAAGAAGGAAGAAGAAAGCCAAGCAGCTTTCAAAGACATAAAAAACCTTTAACTGGGGATAACAGTATCTCCAGCATTCTGAGCTGTTCAACACCTCAGGCAAAATGACCAAATAAGCACGGAGGTTAAAAACTGGCAAGACTCAGACAGGTCAACCTACGTGGAAATCTACTGAATTGAACAAAATCATTTCCTACACAGGAATGGATATCAACCTAAGTCAGTAAAATCCATGAATCAAGCCTTCAGCTGCCACACTGGTGATTTTTGAGAAATCCATCAATTTCTCTTCACCAAAGACAATATAGAAAACCTCAGGTGATGTAAAAACAGATCCATCAAAAGGCACCTGCTGAACATTTTGCCCAAAGTTTCCAAATTTTCACTTTTTTTGAGATGAAAGCAGATTCTTATCAGATTCACTCAGTGTTGGGCTGCTATTCCAACAGAATTGATGGTTCCAAAGGCAAATATCAGAGAGCAGGAGACACAAGGCTCAGGTCAGAGCCAGATACCTGCTCTCAATCCAGTCCCAGCTCTGCATGGCTCAGCACACATGGTCCACTGGCATCACCATGACTTTATACAGAGGACAAAGTGCAAAATTCTCTGGCAAGCCACAGCACAGAAAAGGTAGATACAGCAATTCAGCCCTTGCTTGGACGAAAGACTCAAGGCAGCATTCCAATGTTCTCTTAAAGCATGATTTAAACACTGCCAGGCTTGGGACTGAGCTCACAGTGTGTTCAACACAGGGAGAACCTGACAGAGAAGGGCCAGACCTTCCTGTTTGTTGTGTACTTAGCTACAAGATCACTGGGGTTTGGTTTTGTTGGTTTGATGGTTGTTTTTTATTTTCCCTTAGATCCTTCTTATTTCATAGCAAATTATTACTGCCATTGCATTTCAGAGGAAGTAGCCCATGACTGAACAACTGAGAATTTTCTTTTATAAGTAAAGAAAGTAATTTCTTTAAAGTACTGTCATTACCTAAGAAGCAATAAATTAATAGATTAAAAGCCATGAAATAATAATTAAGAACTGGTTTGAGACATACTTCAACACATACATTTATATTTTCCAGAAAATCTTTCTGCAGCATGAATGTATTAATTCTAGTCTTAAACACAAAAAATCAGTCACAAAAACAAAAGATGAAGTCCAAGCACTAAACAGTTTTACAGGAACAGATTCAGTGCAAGTTATTTTAGTCCGAGTTATACAAACTCTCATGAGGAAAAATAGTGTAACATGACTATTAACTGGAAGAGTCAGAAAAACATCTTTGCACATATTTTCTTGCTCCACATCAAAACAGAAATTAAATCATTTTTTGTTTCTTTTGAGGAACAAATGTAACAGCTCTGGAGTCAAATCTCTTGCTGTGCACTTGAGCATCAAGGCTGCCATCCAGCAGGGATCCTACCTAAGGAATATTTTCTGTAAAGCTCAGGCAAATGCAGCAATCTTTCTCCACTTGTATTTAGCTTTGAAACCCCCATTGCTATTTCAGACTCTGAGAAGGCTTTATGTGCTCTAAAATTCACCTGCCTTTACCAGCTCTCATAGCTGGGCCCATGAAAGTTACTGCAAACCTTTGTCTCCTCTACTTCCTTACACCTCCATGCCAAGAGCAACCTTCCATCCTAGGCAAGCCTTCAAAAATATTTGAAAATGTTTCTTCTCTGAAAGAATCAGTTTTGAGTTTCACTCATCAAATCATTACCAGTAAGCAGAAGGCAAAATACTTGGTAGTTTTCTTTATCTGGTACAAAAATAGGGAGAATCTCAGAAATTTTGATGTGGATGAACACCAAATAGGGATGGAGGATACACACAGGAGTATGTATTCTCCACCCAGAACTTTTCATGGAAGAAGAAAAAAAGTCAACATGATTGGACTTTGTTTTAATTGTCCTTAGATTGGTTTGGATTTTATTTTCTGAAAGCTCCTGAGCATCCAAATACCCTTTTCATGTTGTTGTGCATAAAGCCCTTTCCTAAATCATTCAGCTCTGCCAATAATCCATAGCCACTGATAAGATATCAGGAGCAGTGCAGTCAGAACTCTCAGCTACTTTCCTGGGTGTTTCTTTCCCTATCAGCAGTGATTTTTCAATATACAACCCCACAGAGAGCACAACACACAGGGACAGCCAATATTTGTGTCCAGACTACATATTAATAACATTCACAGTGTACTGTTCATTAGATTCCTAGCAGCACCAAACTACAGTAAAAATGCTCTTATTAATGTATGATATTTCAATTTAATTTTTTAATCAGTTTTATGAATAATGAATTCTTACTGTTCATAAATTATTACCTGAATGATTTATTTACAGGCAACAAAAAAAAAAAAAAAAAAAATTGTGACTATCTAAGAGCTGTTTGTAAGGCTGTGGAGCTTTTTTCATCTTTCAGTGTAGAAAACATGTAGCTCATGGCCAGCATCTCAAATTTAAGGAAAGATATTTTAGCCTCGTTTCATACAGAAATACGGCTTAAAAAAACCCAGCCACTTCATTTAGCTCTTCCTCCCAATCATTCCTTCATCTACAGGCCACTTTCTTCCCTTTTCATTTTTCTTTTTTCGAGATGTCTGTCTCAAATAAATGACAGTAATTTACATTTCAGAGAAAATAGGATAGGCTGACAAATTCTGAAAACCCTTCTTAAGGGACAAAAGGACACAAGGAAATCTACCTAAGAAAGCCCACAGGAAGGGCTTCTGTACAAGGGTGTTCATGATTAACTATCTTGCAATTCTGCAAGACAAACCCTCACAAATTTTCCAGTATTGGTGTTTGCAGGCTTAGCTGCAAGTGCTCCTACCTTCATTACAATGAGGTAACAGAAGTGCAGAGTATATTAAAAATCATGATAATTTTGATATGTAGCTGGATTTAGGGTTATAAAAATACGCATTTTGTGGCAAATAGAGCCTGGAAAAAACACATGTTTACACTGTTAATTAGGATTTCAATTTCAACAAAACCCTTTTTTAAATATTTTAATTTTTTGTCTTCTTCTGGGAAATTAGGTACACTTTCATCCTTAAGAAGCCTTAATAACAATCAGCTAATGCAAACACCTAAAGCTGGATGAAGTGACTTTATCACTGGAGCTCCAGAACCCACCCACAGCCTGTCACACCTCCACTGACAGCCTTGGGGACACACTCAGTGACATTCAGCAGCTCACCAAGCTAATTCTACATATGGCAATAATATTGCTCAGTCACCTCTTATTTATGACAATTTAATTCCTCAAACATAAGCCCTATACAGTTTGTAGTTACCCAGGACATCAATCATTGCTCTCATGCCAGACCTGAAAGATAGCTCTGCTTGAAAAGAAAATCCTACTTTTTCCTCTGAATAAAAATAAAAGGTGGGGGGGAAGCCCAAGCAAACCTCAGAATTAAAGAGTTGTTCCATTCCAACTTCCAAAAATTCCAGTGATTCCTTTGCAGAAAACTCTCTAATCATTGCACTGAAATTTAATCATCTGTAAGACCAGACTTGTCAGAAATCTATTGAACAAAGTTGAAAGTAAGAACCTGCCTCCATAATCCAAGCTGCATTAGGCCTGTGCTGAGTCCCAGAGGGGATAATTAGGTTTGCAAGTGTAATAATCCACTGTAATAGAAGAGCCTTTGTTCTCACCAAGCAGGCCTTGTTCCAGATCCCCATCTGAGAAACAGGAATTTCTGATGTCAATAATCAATTGACCCAAAGAAAACACCCTGCACTTCAAGAACTTCAGAGGTTCTGAAAGAAAGAGTTCTCCTCCCCTCCCCCTGCACCAAATACTGGTATTTGGGAACAGTCACAACTGGCTCTTTGAACCCCAATGATGCTAATGCATCACGCAACTAATTACAGTTATAAAGTACAGATCACACAACCTCTCCTTATGGAAGAGGTAAACAGAACCTAACATGGTTCTGTTGTAACTTTTATTCCAAATTATGTGTAAATTCTAGTCTGCAGCTCTCAAAAATTGAACAAGTAGATGGACACTTAAAAACATTTATACCTCACAGTCCACAGCTCCCTCTCTCAGACACCTTCCAACAAGGAGCCTGAAAACAGCAACCTGGGTGACACAAAAGCCGCTGACACAAGAGAGAGGACAGCAAAGCTTCAAGACCAGTTTCATCAAATATTAAAGCAACTGTGACAGCACTCTATTTTCACTATGGAATTAATATGAATACTTCCTTACCTCCCCCATCCCTCCAGGTTCAGCCCCACTTGCTGGCTTGGAGCTGCTCATTTGAAGTCTCCCTCAGCTGCAGCTTGTTCCTGACCCTCTGGGTCCACCTGCAGCTGCCTGGGCTGTCCCTGGCCAGGCTGGAGGGTTTCCCTCTCTCATGACCAGCTCCAGTGGCACCTTCCCCCCACAGCTGCAGCCCCTTGAAGATTCCCTGCTCAGAGTGCCTGCACAGCAGCTCCCTGGGCAGCTGATTCTCCTTCCCTCCAGGAGCTTCCCATCAGCAGTTACTCCAAACCAACAGAGCCTAACACAGAGCAAAAGGAAAATTAAACAGCACCCAAATGTTTCTGTCAAAATTGTTCACTTTACATAAAAATACATTTTCTTATTATATATAAAAAAAAAAGGCAGAATTGTACTGTTGCTTACAACGCTTTACAAAAGAATCCATGTAAGAGTGAACCCTTTAACCTGTATAGGCTCAGCCCACCACTCCCTGTCTGACAGAAGACAGAAATCTATTAAACAGAAGAAATTTGTATTTTCTTTTCTCAAAGCACCCATTCTGCCTTGTCTGTTTGATCCCACACGTGTCCCTTCCCTTCAGATGAAAAGCACAATACAGCACAGCAAATGCCACTCTTGAGATCTTCATTCCTTCAGCAGCTTCCAGGGTGAGATCAGCCACATTCCCCACATGGAGCAGTGCCTGAGCAATGTTTTGGAATCATGGAAATTAAACCTCTGAGCCCAGCCTGGATTCTGGTCACCAGGAAAGGCAGCTTGGAGCAGCTGTGTTATCCTGAGGACACTGCTGCAGACCATAAACCCAGGTTATTCCCAATTCAGACATACCCCTGCAAGTGACTCCTGGTAATCATAGACTACACCTACCACTGTCCCTTCCATCTCCTGCTCTTTCTAAATTTGATGAAAATCCAATCTTACTCAGAGAGCATTGCTATGATTAATTCCATATTTTGTGTACTTGAGCCTACATGAAAAAGAACCTTGTTTTGGTGCTTGACTACAACAGGATTTGATTTATTTTTCTAATATGTAATAATTCCTCTCTTGCCAACCCCTCTGCCTCCCCCCCCGCAAAAAAACCAAACTAAAACCAAACCAAAACCAAACTAAAACAAAAGAAAACAAACCCAAAACATGATGCATTCCTTTCCTTCCATAAAATGCATTCTAGGGCTGAACCACTATACTAGTTTCACCTCTTAAATGTGAGAAAGGTATATACAGAGCACCAATACTGGGACATGTATCTCAGAGGGAAAAATAATTAAAAAAAAAAAAAAGAAAAAGCAGGATTTTATCAGAAGTTGGAAGCAAACCAAAGTTCACAGCTGATTCTCTAAAAAGGGACAGGCTTCACTTCCCCAGCATAAAAAATAAATATACTGGGAGTTACACAGCATTGAAATATTTAATGCTGTTGAATTGAAATGAGAAAGATACTGCTTTAAAGTATTTCATCTTCCATAATAATTTTTCTTCTTACTCTATTTTAAAAAGAAAGAACTACTTCAATGTTTTAATAAGCAGAATATATTTTTGATACCAAACAAAGAGTCTTTGTTTCAATCACTTTTTACAAGAAGTTAAAGAATTGCAAATTTTCTTTCTAATGAGTAATAAAAAAAATAGGAGTTGCCATGGATATGGAACAACTATATACTCCTCCCTACCCCCTCTAGCTAAAACACAAGTATTTCAGATTACATTTGTGTTTCAAAATAAAAACACAGACTCAATGTGCATTAACAATGTAATTCCTCAATAAGCGTTCACTAACAAGAGGCAGAAGTGCAAATATCTTGGTTCCACCACTTGGTGATTACTTAAACATCCCCAAAAAGCTGAGAGGCTGTTTGTAGGTATAGTCAAGGACCCTTTTCCTCCACTGCTGGACAAAAGCTGAACTCCAAAGGGGTCAGTTTTGGCCAAACTCTGCATTCTTTAAATTGCCATCTGTAACACTACCTAAAATAAGAAACAATCTGTTATCCTTTGGAAGTGAGGAGGGAGCAAAAAGGAGTGGAAAGCAGAAGCTGTAGGGAGTTATGAAAACCTACTTGAATATTGAAGATATTGTGGTTTTATTTTTTGGTTTTGGTTTTTTTTTGGTTGTGGTTTTGTTTGTTTGTTTGTTTGTTTGTGTTTGTTTTGTTTTGTTTTGCTGTGACCCCTCAATCTATGGTTTCATCAGTTTACTTTGCTTTAAATTAAGCTGACAGCACAGCACTGAAAATGACACATTGGAAGGGGTAAAACTTTGACCCCTCAAATCTCAAACGAGGATGAAAAGATATGTGGTTGGTAGAATCAAATATGGAAATTTTGGTATGGGCAGCATTTTTATTACAAAACTGTTGTCTAAGGAGAACACCTCAATGTGTAAAAGCCTGTTTAGACCCTAAGGTATTTATCAGAATTTTTAATTTAGAAAAAAGTCACACAAATATTAACGGTGTCCCCTAACCAAGAAAGGAGAAAATATCCAGTCCATATATATAAAGAATACAGTACTTCCAAAGGAAAAATTGCCTTTTGTCCCTCAACACAGGCAAAACCAAGAGCCCACTTTGGTAACCTCTTCATAAACCTGCTGTCCTGTCTTGTCTGCCACTCTCAACCCCAAAAGCAGAGAAACATCCAAGCTGGAAACATTTTAACCTCTATAATCGAAACTTGCTGAAGTCAAACCCAAATAGAAGTAGTTTCTTGTAGAGAACAATGTCAGAAAACTTTAGTGAGAGGTGACTATGTCTTTCCCCGAGGTAGATTTCATCCTACTGAAAGATCCAGCTGCAACAACAAATGGCCAATTCTGTCCAAGATTTAAAGCTTTTGCTTGAATCCATGAGGAACAATAGTCCAGAGGATAAAGAGAGAAACCAGCTGAAAATCAGCAGCTGTTAGGGTTAAATTACAGACCACTTCAGGGGATTGTAACTACCTGACCTCTAAGTGAAACTTAGAGGGATTTCCAAGGCATCAGTCCCAGTTTTATATTTGCCCATTAGACACAGGCTCAACAGCCTGTGAAGAAAAGGAGGCTGCCCAGATGCTTTTTCCATTGGAATAGCCAAGAGTGGTGATAAAAGACCAGCACAGAATTGGATGGAAACGTGGAACTGATGAAACCTGAGGAATTTCAAAGCTCAAGTGACTTCCTCAGGAATGATTTTTGTCCAGTATGCTGGTGCAGGAGATGTTCCTGGTGTTGATCAGACAGGGGTGGCTCAGGGGTGAGGAGATGTCTTGGCTGTTCCTTGACGCCCTGATGAGCAGAGGTAGAGAGCTGCTCTGAGCTGGGTCAGCCTTCAGCCAGCCAGGATCTCACATTCCTGTCACTATTTGTGTCACTGGGCGTCCTGGTTTAGGGCAAAATTGGGAGAAAACCTCCAAATTGAGTCCCTCCAGAATAGCAAATTCAAGTGGCCCCTCCCCCAACTGGTTTGGGAAAAGATTTCCTTGGAGAAAAGTGGGAAAAACTATTTATTTAAAAATCAAAGGATCAACAAGCACAAAAAAAAAAAAAAAAAAAAAAAAAAAAAAAAAAA
>VZUA01074356.1:4820-41173 GCA_013401035.1 Horornis vulcanius | reverse complement strand
AAAAAAAGAAAAGAAAAAAAAAGAAACAATAAAACCTCTTGATGTCCAAAGAGTTGGCAAGCCCAGAGCAGCCCTTGCCATGGGTAGCTCAGCTCTCCCTGTCTCCATCAGCCCCTCTGGCGCTGGAAAGGCCCAGGCCCAGGCCCCGGTGGGCCGCAGGTGTGAGCCCTGGGTGTCTCTCTGGGTTTTCAGTCCAGAGCTGGTTCAAACAGTTCCAAGAAAAAGGAAGAAAAACAGTCCAGGGAGCTTCTCTGCCTCAGCCAGCTAAACTAACTAAAAGCACAGGAGATCTCTGTCCCGCTGTCTGTCCGTGCTGCAGACAGCACAGTCCAGGAGGGGAACGTGGAGCAGTGAGTGCAGCTTCTGAAAACAAACTCAGCGCTTCTCTTTCCCCCACTTTGCTCTCGGAATCAGTCCTGAAGGTGTGGATCTTCATATCCAGCACAAACAGAACAGACAGCTGGGGATACAGCATCAAAAAGTCACCCAGGACACGGGGCAAACACGCAGCTCTGGGGGTCGCCCTGGTAAGTCACCTGCTGCTGGAGGCCCTGCAGTGGAGCAGCTCAGAGCCAGGGAAAAGGGCTCAGTATAGAGCCAGGAAAGGGACTCAGTTTCACAGATAGACTTTTCCTGAAAATTAGCAGGGCTTAAGCAATACTAATAGATAGGTAATTGTGTAGTTACAATGAAATCAACTAATTAAAGGGAAGCCAAATGGGAAATATCCAGTGTTCTCTTTTGGCAGACAACACAGAAGAAAAAATTTCCCAATGCTTATCTGTATCCCTAAGCCATTTGTATCTCTAATTCCAGACCTTTTCTCCGTCAGAGTTAAGGATTAAAATCTCTTATGAAAACAGTGTTAACAGGAGAAAAGCAAACAGGAAAGCTTAGTTTTGAGGTGGTAGTTATTTTCTGAAATTTCAGCCTGGAAAGTCTTATCCTCCCATCCTGATAAAACTTGATCTTTATGGTTCCTCAGCATTTGGTGATTCATGGCAAAGCCAAAGTTTGAAAAGAAACTGTGAAATCATTTACCAAATTAGAATAAATTTGTTTTTAACTGCTTTTTATGATGTTAGTCTTCTAAAACAAGTATGAAGGAGTAAATTCTGTCCAATCCTCAGGCTCGGTATCAAACTTTTACCAAACTGAGGTTACATAAACTGTTGAGGATTACTAAAGACAAAAAAAAAAATTAAATTTTATCTTATCTTTTTGCTATTTAGACAGTATTTGGGAGAAGCATGGTGACATTCTACTTTCATAGAAAACCAGAAATTGTTTGGCTGAACAACAGTTCCAGTCTCTGTACTATGGATCCTACTTTGCCCTCAGTGATAGGAAGGATGAAGCCAAGGCAGAAGAGGTGAGGAAAAAAAAAAAAAAAAAAGTAAACATGTTTATTCAGTAAGTTCAATCACTTTTGTGAAATGCTGTCATTTTCATTAAATGTGGTGTGATGTTTTTTGTTACACAACAAATCTGAAGTGCAATTTTTTCATCACTTGTATGAAGGAAAAAGGGAGTGATCATTGTTTTAACCTGGAGAGTCTTAAGCAGAACAAACCAGCTCTAGGATAATAGGATGAAACAATAATAAGAAAAAAAATCTTTTCATGTAAGCAAAAGGAATAGGGATAATGTTAAAGAAATACTGGAAATCCATTTTCTCAAACTTTTTAAAGGTAGCCAGACAAGCCATTAGTAAAACTAATGTAAGGCATAATTCCACAGTAGCAAAAATGACTGCATGACTTAATGCATCCTTTCCATTTTTCTGTCTCCCACAGTCCTTTTGATAATCTTATCATTGTGTAACCATCACAAGCAGCATCACCAGAAGTAATGGTTAGCTATTCTCAGACCACTTTTAAATTATTCACAGCAGCTCTGTTTCCATTTCTCTGACTCATTCTTTTAGACATAACAGGAAGTAGAAAACATGGAAATGGAAGAGTTATGACATTACATTTTTAGAAAAAACAGAAAGCTAAAAATTATCCAGTCTGTTGTTTCTTTTTCTCAGCAATGCAAAAAAACACTGGGATCTTTCTGAACAATGACCCACCAAAGCCCTGAAAAAAACCCTCCAACACCAGAACTTGCTCAATACAAAACAGATCCAGGTGCTGTTCTGTTACTTTCGCAGGAAAAAGGAAAGGTGAGACATTGCTAGGAGAGAAACAACACTCCTTTCTTTTAATTAATACTAAGGAACCTCGGTGATCAGACTAACCCCAAGAGGACAATCTTGTTTAGTGCATCTTGCATGGGAAAAATGCTTTAAAAAGTCACAGTTCTCCCACCCTCCCCTTATGCTTCAGTACTAATTTCTAGTTTGGGGGTTTTTTAAAGCCTACCAAAAAAAGAAAAAAAAAACCCAAACATTTCAACTTATGCTTTTTAGCAGAGTGATAAAGTGATTTACAAAGGTCAGATTCATTATTCTTATTTTGGGGAAGAGAAGACTGAAGAAAGAGGAGAAAAGTCTTGGCAAATAGATCAGGCAAAGGAATGGAATTGAGGTCTGAAACCCAAAAGACTATGCACAGCTCTCAGTGCCATCTAGAAGCTGGGCAGGTTTAAAAAAATCAAGTTCACCACAATGTATTTCAGAGCTCTCATTAATTTTATTTGTTTTGACAGTATCATAAGACAAAACTACATCAAATGAGTAAAGAAATATTTCTAGAAGCTGTAAGAAAGGGAGAAGGCAACAAACACAGCAAGAGATGGAGACCCTCTAGAGCCTGTCTGCCACAGGAGGATTTCCTCTTGCCCTTAGAAGAGCTCCTCTGAAAGTTTTTCAAATTGGCTTCAGGGCTGGTCCCCCTTACTGAAATATAGAAAAATACAGGGAAAAGTCAAGTTTCTGAAGGGATGATCTGGCTCAAGATCTCTGTAGCAATAAACTATTGGACAGAATGTCTTACACAATCTTCCAAAAGTAATTCAAAATGCCTTGGAAAGGAGCCAGCTGGCCTGGGAGCTGGCTGCAGCACTGCAAACAAATGGTGCTGTTCCACAGCGATGCATCGAGCGCTGCGCCCGAGCACCAGAGAGAGCAGAGGGCTGTCAGCTCCTATTTACAGCACTGCCCTGCTCTGCACAGTGACAGGCTGCAGTGGCACCTTCCTCCTCAACAAAGCTGATCTAGAGATGTACCCAGTCCTGTCTAATTAGTGACAGAGGTTCATTCCTATTGCTCCTGCAGAGCCAAAATGGTCCGGAGTTAGCTGAGGGCTGCTGCTGCCAGTACACAGTGGAAATATTTTGGTGGGTTCCAAACACTTCTAGAGAGCCCCAGACTGCACAAGGGGTGCCACCAGCAGCTTAATTCAGCAAACAGACTGAATTATTATGATGATGATTTATGAATATTATTATTATGAATAATTATAATTATTATTATCATTATTACCAGGAATAATGCTTGAAATGAGAAAAAAACCCAAACCAACGCTGGTCAGACTTTCTGAATGCAGGCAAGGTTTGGCAGTCTGGCAGCCAGATCCCTCTGCTTGAGGGACAAATACACTCAGGAAAGACCTTGCAAGGTGAAACAGCCATGGATCCATACAGGGATCTGTGTTAGTGATTTAAAGGTGGCAAGACATGGGAGTTCATCCCCAGGACTAATGATCACCTAAGAGAAAAGTTAAAAAACCCTAAAAGTTTAATATATAGTAGATAATTTGGCCTTTAAGCATGATTTCAGAATTTCAGTAATTTGATCCCCAAATCCTCTTTAAATGCTTTTAATTTTCTATTTCTTAAAGTGTGCACAAGCTGCTTTAACTAGAATTATCTTAAGTGATAAAAAAGAATATACACTGTAATTGGGCACTTGCTTTCTTTCACACCACAGTGCTAGTAAGTGCCTTGGAAACTAAGAAACTCAAATTCAGCAGGTGGTATTGATCCATCTTAAAATAAACTAAGCTAAACACAAGATATTGCAACTTTAAATGCCACATCACACCATATATGTACATAAATAGATATATAAAAATGGTTTTCTTTTGGTTCATGAGTGTGAAGTATTGGCTGCTCATAATAAAGTGTCACCAAAGTTCATCACACAAAAGGAACTCTGAGTGCAAACTTCATTGTTTCTTGCAGAAAGGATCTGGTGCCAACTTTCACTATTCTTGTGCATTTCAGCAAGTTCGTACTACTCTGAACTTCGGACTTTTTTCCATTTTTCATTGTGACTGCCAATATGAGACTGAGACCTAAAGGCTACTATCATGCTGTATTACAAAAAGAGGCTCTGCAGCACTAACAGCAGTTTAATTAAGGATGTTTCTTCTCAAAAAAAAAAAAAGACCCCTTGATTTTTTCACACTCTTCCACCAAGTCTCAGTAACTCTCTACTGCACAGTTTTAAAGTTTTGCTTCTGCTTGGAGCAGCCATATGGCTGAATTTTGCACTTTACTTCACATGACGTGTTTACTGCTATTACTACAAAAATTAGTCCTAAAATATCAATATTATTTCAGGAATCCATAAGACACTGTCAACTTACCCTAAAGAACACCAATTTTCCCAATTTTAATCAAAGCCCAGTAAACTTCACCTTATTCTCTCCCTCTGTTACTTGTCAATGCCCATGACAAGAAGTGCATGGTATAAAACCGAGTTGTTGTCACTAAAAATCAGTGAATGTGACTAAACAGACACAATGGGTAAAGAAACTGCAGTCTTTATAACTCCTTGTCAAGTGAAATCACACTTTGGAGCAGCACAGAGTGACGGCTCAAAAATCTCTAAAAATAGCTGCTTCCATTGTGTAATTTTCTCGTTGTTAAGGATTCTTTTTCCCTAATGTTTGATTTAAGTGTTTCCTTCTATGTGGTCATTTCGCACTATTGCCCCCCATTACGCCCTTTCCAGCCACTGTCAATACCACAGCAGGGATTCCTGCAGCTCAGCTGTTTGTGGACATTGTCACAGCCCCTGTTTGCTCCTTGCCCTGGGTGCGCCGTGCCTCAGTCTGCACACTGCAAAGTGGATGTGCTGGCACGCGGCTTTTATCATCCGGCATTCGCCTCTGTACCAAAACCACGCAAAATTTGCATGTCAAAAACTCCTCCAACTGCTCGAGCAACAGCCTCAGTCTGGGCTCTGAAAGTCAAGCTGTGTTCCTTCTGCTTCATACATCATCTTTCTAATAAAAGTTCTCAAGTGAGACCCAGCTGCAATTCTGCTGCTGACGCACGTAACAAAACACGCAGCTCGCCGTGCCATTGGCTGGGCAGGGGGAGCAGAAATAAAAACCAGAAGCCACTCCAGTGATTGTGAGGGACTTGAATTAAGCACGTGGGACAGAGTGATGTCAGTAGCTGATATCCAGAAGTCTTTCATTGAGATGCAGATTCTGGAGTACACAGTACTATCACTGGAGAATGTGGAACGCCTAGCTCTAAAACACTTGCACATGTTTAGAGTAATGATTATTATTTTGCTCTTTTCTGCTGAGCTGCTTTCCAAAAGCTCTCAGCTGTCCTTAAATATAGTTCCTTCTTTAATACGAACTCCAGCTGTGGGGTTTAGACAATGTTCTTCTGACTTGTGAGGGGGAAAACAACCCAACGTAAATCTAACTGTGAGTTTCGGCTGAGTAACTGTTTAATGGAATCTGTTTGAGAGCTATCCAGAACCGATCACAGAACCATTAAATCATGGAATGGCCCAGTTGGGAAAGAACCTTAACACTCATCCAGTGCCACCCCAGCCATGGGCAGAGACACTTCCCACTGTCCCAGGCTGCTCCCAGCCCCAATGTCCAACCTGCCCTTGGGCACTGCCAGGGATCCAGGGGCAGCCACAGCTTGGAACATGGTAATTTGTTGAATTTTCTAGTCCATGAAAAATATATCAGAAGGCAGGCACACACCATACCCTTCTTGAGGCAAAAACTCCATATTCTCTTAGGCTTCCTACCCGTCTAAACTTAGATTCATCTTTTCATTGAAACCCGGCAAAAAGTCAGAACCTTTGTAAAGCCACTACCCTGGCAAGAGCTCTCTCTGCAAATAACTGGGTTTACATTCCTGCTGTGTGAGGAATTAATAGTTTTATGTCATGTTGTATGTCCTGCAGGGCATTTTTTATATGTTTACCATGAATTTAAGCACAAGGTCAGCATGCAGGCCTGCTGTGGGTGGTGTTATCTTACAGAGTCACCAGACTTCTCAAGAATCATTGGCTTTGATTGTATTTGGGAAGTTAGTCTGGCATTGATTCTGGTCATAGAGGAAGTAAATTATCAGGGACTGGCTGACTTTACTGGACTGTGCCACAGATTAAGGCAGATCTCACAAATTGCATTTACTTCTTATGCAAAGTGAGCATTGTTTTGGTGAATTTACAGCAGGGATGAGTCTCCCTTACCTCACCTGCCAAAACCTAATACACTAAATATTAAAGTTTAAAGTAGGAAATATTAAAGATTAGTTATAATAATTACACATAATATATATTTTATATAAATATATACATGTGTATCATATATCATATATATGCTAGATTAGGACCAGACCATAGGGGGGGTTTTTGGCTTTATTTAAAAGACCAGTATTAAAAAAGAATGCACAAAAGTGAGGTAAGCTCAAACACACAACAGCACAATGATTTACGACTTCTGAAAGCAATAAGCAATTTGATTGCAAACAGAACAACTAACAAACTTTTTATGAGAAGACTAATATTTAAGACTGAAATACCTGAAAGATTAAGGCAGAAACAGCAAAACATGCAAAATGAAGGGTCCCTGTGAGAGTAGCTAAAGTTCTTGTACAGAAAAATGTGTCAGCGTAAAGCACCACCATCATCAGACACGCCAGAAATCTGCCCTCCCTGATCTTCAAGAACATTGGATGTATGATGTCACAACTTATTTCTTTATTATATCACATCATGTTCCTGCTGACAGCTTATTTGAAACAATATTTCTATTTTCAAAATGCAAAGATGCAAGCCTTTCTGAAAGCTATCTTCTCAGATTATTGCTTTTTGAATATATTTAATAAAAAAATGTTAGTTAATGGAGACTGTAAATGCACTACTGAGCTGCTCTCTATTTGTGGTATTTTAAATTTGATTGAAAACAATTAGCAGATGAGAGAGATGCCTGTGAGCATTCATTAAAATGAGGCTTGTGGTTTGTGCCTGTTGAATTTCACTGTGCATCTGGAGCTGTTTGCACTGGTGGCACAGTTTTCCGTCATCATAAAAAAAGGGACTGTTCCCTATAAAGGTTATGCTGGCAAAAAATAAATTGTATTAAATTTTTCCAAAAGTTCCCATTGAGAAAGCAGCAGCCTATTACCCACAGGGAATTTCTCTATCAGATGAGGATGGCTCATGGACAATTTAATTTGTTATTTAGTAACAGCTTGTAAATCCCTCTCATATAAATAACATGCAGTTGTAAAAGCTGACTGCTAATGAGATGATTGACCCTAAAGGTCACACTGGCAGAATCCCCCATTGTTTGCTTAAGGATATAATTTTCATTTCATCTAACTGAAAACTGACATCCGAGCATAACGTGACAAGACGTTAAAAAAAATCAACAAACTGCATTACTGGAAGAACTCTGCCATTGTTTCATGTTTGAGATAAACATTGCCAGCTTGGCTGAGCTGCTACCAAGGCAGTCAGCTGATGGATATGGGACTCTCCAGTGGACTGTGGGGACAGATGAATACACTGAAAAATATCTGGAGAGCAAGTACAATATCAAAAGTGAGCGTGATCTGAACGTGAACATTCAATTTTTCATTCCATTAAAATCAAGTTCAATTCCAAAACTCATCTCAAGGTGAGCTGAGTGGGGTAAGGAGGTTCTACAGAGGTTTTGCTTGTGTTATATTAGGATATTTTTTTTTTTCTGCTGCCTGCATTTTTAATATTGAGTGGCTAGAAGAATCTCAGGAAGCTTAGTGAACTAGAGGACAAAATTGTATGGACAACAATCCTGACTTAAAAATGGTCAACACAGTAAAAATATTTAATTTTCAAAATCTATCTGCCCAGTAGTTTGCAAATAGCACAAAATTAAGTATGATGCTGCTGTGTCAGATTATACTGTCTGCCACCTTCTACTTTCTCAGTACCTACCACAGCACTTGTCCTCACATTTCTTTCTTTCTTGCACTCATGCAAAAAGCTTCCAAATTAGTCCAGCATTCTTCCCTGTGGAGGGATTACGTGGGGCTTTTGTGCCAATGTCCATCCTGAATCGTGGAGTACTTGGCTGATGTTGAACAGGATACCCAAAAGAGAAATATTTAACCAATACAGGAGAGAACAAGCATTACTGATCTGAGTTAATCCAGTAAGACTAAATAATGTAAATGAAGTGTGCAATACATTATAATTTTCAGCACATTAATTTGGGATAATCATGGTGATTACATAACCAGCTATCTGATCAAGACATCCATGGACAGATCTGTAAGAATATTTCAGATACATCAAATATATTGACAGACACCTCAGTGCCTTTGTAACCCCCTGATATCTACTAGGGAAAGCATCTTACCAAGACACAGCATTTGTAGTTATTTAGATATTGTTCTTATCAAAATAGTCATTTCATAAAAAACTCAAAATGATGGTCCACTTGGCAAAGTCTACTGATTTTACACCAGATAACTTTGGGCATTGCTCCAGCACTTGGGAACACAATTGAAAATTCAAGGTTCTTGCAAAGGGCAGCCTCTGCTGTTTAGTTCATGGAAAAGGCAACATACGCTCCCAGAAAGACTAAAATTAGCACTGATACTCACAAATCCATCTGAAGGAAATTACAGGCTGCATGTAGGTACCTGATACCTCATCTTTGTATTTATGCATATGCAAACCTTAATAAGAGCTGTGTGCTCTGCATGTCCCATTTCCATCTCTAAGGGCTCAGCAACAGGGTATTCAGGAATTCCAAGGTCTCCATGGCAATGATGTGGGCTGAGCATCTGTTCCCTCTGAATAAAAGGGGATGACCATATTTTGAATCTACTTGGCATTGATTATCTTTGGGTACAGGCACAGACTAGTTGTTTATGAGAACTTCACACTCCATCAGGTTTCCCTGCATTTTAGAGAAGTGGAGAGGTCATATTAATTGACAGGAAGAAAACCCAGAAGCTGCCTGCTTGAGCATAAAAAAAACTAAGGATGACAAGAGTTTTCAGACCAGGTATGTGTCCTAGGGTGACTTTATGATGCTTGTATCCCTAATTGTCTGTTCTACTTATGCTGGATATTGAGTTCTAGGCTTTACCCTTCTGTGTTCTACCCTTGACTAAAAGAATAATGAAACATTTAAATACCTTTAAGTTTCTTTTTGCTTTGGAATTCTGCACTGACACACAAAAAGCATCAAGAAGAACGAGTCATTTGCTTAATGTCCCATTCTTAGGCCTTTCTATCTCCTTTTTCTCTATTTTTCAATAAAAGCCAGCTCTGCCACTCTGCAAACATTAACCTGATATTCCAGGGTATAGTTTCCAGTGCATATCAGGGTATTTATACTATAGCATCACCTGGATGTACCCTCCCAAAAGATGCATTTTCTTTTAGTCTACAGCACTGAACCAAACCGCAGAAATTTCTAGTGTGGGGAAGATGCCAAGAAATAATGAGGCAAATGTAATTAATCCACTGTAGACATCATTATTTTTCAGTTTAATGTAATGAAGAATTTTTCAAAGAAATCAAAGTGAACATCAGTTTTTTGATTTAAAATATCCCCAAAGTAGTCAATTGTAAAGTGTCAAACTCCCAGCCCCACAAAAAGTTATATTACTTGCAACATTTTTCTTACTATATTTATTACTCTAATAAATTATTATTAGAGTATTACTGTATTAAATTAAATATATTTATTCCAATGCGAGTCTGAATTTTTTCCCATGTCAGTTGTACCAGCCCCTTCCTAGGAAATGTCACAGCTCAGCAATGTCACCTGGATGGACAGGAGCAGATAAACAGAAGCGTGACAGGAACTTCACTCACATCTCAGCTCTGGGGATGGGATCTCCCCGTGCAAGCCAAGGCCACGTGAAGATGGGGGTGACATGGCAGATTTGAGAGCACATTGACAGTGGTAGAGGAACCCATGTAATAAACTGAGATTATTTAATCCTTCCACTCCTAAATTTGGCTTACAAGAGCTCAGGAGAAGGGGCAATTTTAGATGTTGATGTGCAGCTTAGCTGGGCAAAATGCAGCAAACTGTTCACAGGGCTTCTCCTGGTAATGGGCTCTTGTCCTGAGAAGCCTAAAAGAACACAGTAAAGGCATTTAAGTCTCAACTTTTGTGTATCAATGAGAAAATAAGTGCCTATGGCCAGAAAGATTCTGTTTTTATTCCTAGGCTGGCAACACAAGGTAATATTCTGTCTGAAAGAACAGTACAAAGGATTTTATTGGACTAATCGGGGCCCCTGGTGAACAGACCTAATTGTTAAACTGCCATGGAAACATCAGCACAGTTCCAGGTGATTGATAACTTCTGTTATTTTCAAAACACAGAGAATGGGGAGAAGGAAATATTTAGATAACAAAGAATGCATAATCTGTCATACCTTTAAAGAATGTCGATCTTTTATGGAACTACTATTATCTCATCCTTTTATCCATAATCAACACAAAAAGCAAAGCAGAAGTCATTTGCATTCTCTTCAGGCCTACTGCTTTTCCCTAAAACTGAAGGAAAAAAATATCTAGGACCTTTTATCATAGAGGACAAATAAAACAGCAAACAAGATGAAAGCGGAATTGCTAATGGCGTTGTTACACAGACATTTCCAGGGTCACACGTGGGCCGATTCCTCCAGTGGAAATCAAGGAGCAGGATGTTAGGCAAACCCACTGACAGTTCCTTTCACTGGCTCTGGATGACTCCACTGAAATTACAGATTACTCCACTGGAATTGCAGATTCCCACTGGTGGAGGAAATGGTTGGGAATCAGGATGGATAATTTATGGAATATTGGCACCTAAAGCCTCCTGGATCATGACTGTTGCAAAAAAAGCTCAATGTCCAGAAAGCCCCCCTGTTTATTTGGGTGGAGCAAAACAGTGGAGACAAGGCTCCCACTCAGGCATGAGAAATCCAGCACTGCTTGTGTGGGGGATTACTTCTGATACAGTGAAGAAATATTGCCAGTGCAGTCTGTAAAAGAAGCAGGTCTAGAGGATGGTAACAGGAGCAGGTTTGGGTGGGAATGCACAGGTCAGCAGCCTCTGGCCTTGCAGAATGCACAGGCACACAGCCCCTGTGGAGCTGCCCTGGGGTTTTATCTCCCTGTGTGATGACCTGAGTGCTTTTACTCACCCATCCCAAAGGGAGTGTCCCCTGTGGTCAGGCTGGACCTGGACAAACCCTGCAGGGGTCCCTGCCAAGGAGGGGCTCCACCCAGAACCTGCCTGCAGCCTTGGGACACCACTTTGTCCAGCCGGCCCAATCCCCCACATTTTACATCCTTTTGCAGGCTGATGTGCACCTAAGCCAAGGAGCACAGCTCTCCAGCTCTGGAATATATTGATTATTTCAGCACCCAGAGAGTTGCTCCTGCAATTCCCACCTAGTGTTCTTATCCTAGGGCAATTCACACAATCAGAGACAATCCAAGGGAGAGGGGGTGTGTTGAAGGGGGGACACACCTAATGGCTCTCAGCACTGTCACACACATTGTAATGAGAAGGAAGAGTAATAGGCTTGTGACACACACTGGATATCAAGAACTTGAGTGAGAAGCCTGCAAGCTTTCTTCCAGCATCACTCAGAACATGCTATTTCCTCCCACAAGATGCACCCTCCACTGTTGCAGCATGGAGATGGGTGGTGGTTGCTGCCACCCTCCCTGAAATGCATGTCTCCTCAAGAAGCCACCCTGGTGGGCACACAGCAGTCACTCGAGCCCACACCACAGACAGCTCAGTGAGGAAAGGCAGGAAGGGTCTCCTGTAGAAAGCTCCAGCAGAGTTCATTTTGCAGACTCACACCAAAGGGCTCCAGGGACAGAAGGACCCAGATCAAAGGAGTGCCCAGGGTTAGGTATGGGGTCAGAGGGCAGTGAGGGCACTGGGGGGGTAGGAGGGCAGGGCAAAGGGCAATGACCTATAGGGGACATGGGGGCAGAACATCAGAGACACCACAGCCAGTGGGGAAAGAGGGAAAGGAGAAACCTCTCAAACCAGGGACACACACAAACAATAGAGGTGGGCACTGCCCACGGGCCAAAGGGGAAGGCAAATTGAGGTAATTAACACAGTGCAGCAGAGCACCCTGGGGGAAGCCTTTTGCTCACCCCCAGCTCTGAGGCTTTCCCAAAGCCTACGGCAGATTCTTCCAAGGCTCTGCCCATGGAGTGTCCCTGACTGGCTCAGGGGGCTCCACACTCCATTTTTCCAGAGGCAAGGCCCGCTGTGTTTTCTCCTCACAGCCCAGCTGAGGACAGAGGGTCGTGGCCATCTGGCCAAAGCAGCCCCTTCAGAGAGCAGGGCCTTGCTGTGGGTGCCAGTGGGCTCCAGAGTGGGGTCCCAGCAGGTCCCACCCCCAGGGATTCCCTGCACTCCCACTGAGCACAGGGCTCAGCACCACTGACATCCAGGATCCTCTCCTCCAGCCACAACCCCTCTGCAACACCAACAACAAACCCACAATGAGTTCATTTATTCTCTAACTCCAGGACAGCACATTCCAGATTCAGGGCATGCACAAATCACTACTTATCTGCTTAGATCTAGGAATACAAACATATCATTGAAATGTAAAATTTCCGAGCACAGGAACGGCAGCCCATGCCACACGATCTCCACTGAGATTGCTGAAGAGTGAAAAAAAACCAAATTCAAACTAATGTCAGAAGGAAATAATTTTAAATAGAGCAACCTTTATCTTCATTTCATCTCACTGATGTGATGGAAAAAAAGGCCTTTTATGAGGGAGGGATGATTCTAAAATTTTTGAAGGTTCATTTCAAAGGCTTTTTAACTGATTATCCAGAGCATCCCTTTGGTACAAAAAGCAAACCAGAGTCATTTTTTTCATCTCTTGAGACTACCATCCCCATTTGGATTACTCAGAAATACCTTTCCCACACAGTACTTCCTTTGCACTCACAGGTACCTCTCAGGAGTGCAGGGACATGGCAACTAATTTGCAGACCAAAAAATATCCAGATTTTGAACTGAGACATTCCAGATTGATTCCTTTAAAATATTCCTAAGGAATGAGGCAGCTCCCTTATCTGAATATTGAGAAATCATTAATTATTAGTTGCTCACACTGACAAGACTCAGTGAAAGGTTCTTATTCACTTCAGCTGAACAACAACCCAACTCTGTTCACACACAAAATAGTAATCAAACAGCAGAAACACAAAATCTGTTTTTTCCTGTTACACTTTCTCCAGCTGTAGTGTGTTCTGTTAGATCGTTCCAGCTCTTGTCTGCTTTAACACAAATAGGGAAGAAATCTCTCCTGGTCCTACAGGACATGCACAGGTTTTTGGTAAAGGTTCCTGCTTCATTACACTTTCTCTGCAGCCCTGCCCAGCTCCTTCAGTGTCTGAGTTTCAGGTGTTTAATTTGTGCAAGGTGTCAAACAACACTTTGTTACAGCTCTGCGGTGTTGTGCAGGTAACTGAAAAAGATGAGGCATCCAGCTCCTACACAATGGAAACTCATAATGATGAACATTAGAGAGAAGTGCATTGCTCCCCTTCAATTCACTTTGACTCTTGATGGAACCAATCCCCAAGAAAAATTGTTACAGGGCCTTGCAATGCTGGAGCCTCTAAAGCCTGACTATTAATTAAACTATTAATGTGCTCTTTCTCTGCTCCAGTAGGGAGGTAAATAACCAGGTTAATGCTTGAGGAACCTCTGTGAATAGCAGTGACTTTTGCCCTCCATCATTTTGTCTCACCAATCCAGTTTCATTTGCTCTTTTTTCCTTTCCTTTCTACCATTCACTAATTTCAGGCAATAGAAGAGCAAATTGTCCTTATTCTTTCTTTACTGTTGAGATGGACTTCAGAATTTATCCAGCTTGAATGTCACATTTTAATTTTTTTTCAGAGACTTTATCATTTAAACCAAGTTTATCTTCTGCTGTCCTTGCAGTTATCTCTTCACACAGTTCCAGTTCCTGAAAGGGACACTATTTTAGCACGTAACATTTTCATTTAAATGATTGGTGCAGATTTAAAAATCATTTATCACCCAGGACTCAAACATAAAACAAAACACACGATGAACATACAGTTTATCTCTACCGTAGCAGGGGGGTGATAAGTAAGGAGACAACTGACTAAATGCTAGTCAGGAAAGTGCATCTGCCTTCTTGTCAGAAACCAGGATAGAGGTGGGAGAGAAGAATTGGCAGGAGGGTGAATTTTTTTGTTTCTGACCACGTAAAGGTTTGGCATGCAACACATTCCACAGGAACAGCATCAGCAAAGCACACAGGCATCAGTCAGGAATATTTTTTCAGAGGATAGCACATAAAATGAGACAGGCTCAAAGTAAAGGGTAATGAGGAATTGACCATTGTTCTGAAGTATCTGCTTGGGGACTATATAAATCCTCTTTATTGATCCGTGTATTACAATGACAATTCCTACTCAAAAATTCAAGTTATTTATAGTCCCATAGATCTGCTTTAAGCTTAACGCATATTTTTTTTTACAAAACAAGATCTGAAAGTCCTTTTTTCTTAACTGTCAAGAGGAATTAATTTTGCAAGGGAATAGAAATTTTACTTCTAATCTTCACCTGCTGCGGCTCAGGTTCTAATGCCCTTCTTTATTTACACTTAGGAATGTGCCCTGTGTTACTGTGAGAGAGCAAAACTGTCCTGCTCTGGTCCCCTGAGGATACAGAAAAACCTTTTCTGACATATCTGAACTCATGTAGGCTACACCTAACCAGAGTTCCAGGAATGCATCCTATGTCCACATACAGACCTTGACACTGCTTTTCCTGGAGAGACATTCCAGCCTCCCAGAGGGAAGGAAGCCACTGCAAACTTTGGACTTGATTAGAACCTGTACCAGTAGGGAAGCAGGACTCAGGAGCTTTCCTCAAAATGCATTTTTCCTCTGATTCTAAGGAAAATATGAGAGTGTTCTCTGGCATCAGGACTCGGGGACGCTCAGTGCCTGCAGACAGCTGTACAGGGGATGCAACTCCCAGCTCAGTCAGTGCTGTCCACACTGTGTGTGGATTCAGTGAAGGATTCACTGCAATCAAATTCAGGCTTAAATTTCTGAATTCAGGGAGAACTTGGAGTTATCCACCAGCTCTCTTTTAGCATCAATAATTAGATCATCAGGATCATTGTGGTTCTCTCCTTAACACATGTGCAAATCAGTGGTGATGCAGAAATCCATTTGTTCTAGAAAACAGTTAATAAGAAAAAAACAATTATATTCTTTGATTGTTGTGAAATTCTACCAAGCTGGATGAAATTGATTTCTTCACTTCTGAATTGGATCTGTCAGAGTGATTCCTTCCTTTGAAAAAGGTCCACCTCACATATCATTCCTTCAGTTTGGAATTGACAAAGGATTTGTATAAATATCATCAAATCAGGGGGATAAAACCCTGCAACTTCAGAAAGAGCTCCTGTGAGATGCTTGATTCTCTTTCACCCCTGGGTAAAAGGCAATCTATAACACAAAATTCTACTTAAGGCATGGCCAGATTGTCAGATCACATGACTGTGATGATGATTCCTTTATATAAAAAAAAAAAATAAAGTTGCTTGTGTTGCAGATAAGATCAGTGAAGAAAATAACTTCAGCAGATGTACAAGTTTTCTAGGAGTTATCCCACAAGACAAGAAATTCTTGAGAACTATAAACTGACCTATCAGTCTTTTCTATAAAGGGTGAACATCAGGGGTTTAAATGTCCACATTTGGAGAATCTTTTTCAAAATTTTGATAATTTCTTTGTCATTCTCTCTCATCATACACACACATACTCATATTTATGAGTATGTCTCATTTACAGCGTATTTTCAAGAAAAAAAAACTGGGTTTTTCTTGTTGTTTATGTTGCTTTCTGCTCTGCTACTCATGCCACAAATCACTACATTCCCAATCTGATTTGAGGCTTACTGCATAGACACTAAAAAGAATTGTACTCAGCCCCAGATTGCAGCACAGAGATTGGATTACAAGTGGCACCTAATGTTTTAGCTGCTCACTCACTTTCAGCTCCTGTACATTATCATCAGCTGTCTGTACAACTCTGAGCATTTTCAGCTTACACTGCACAGCAGAGCTGAGGAGCCTCTGGGTGCAGGCAGGAAAGTCCCAGTGATGTATGAAACTGCCAGAGGAAAGGCAAGAGCTGCAAGTTTGAAACTTATTCTCTGTGCTTGTGTCCTCAAGAGAAAATCACTGCAGAGCACAGGGCCATATTTTGTGGGTTTAAGTGTTAATTAAGTGCTGAATAGATCTCACCCTGGTTCCCTGCACAGGGGAAGTTTCTACCCTTTGAGGCAGGTGAACTACTCACAGCAATAATTTATTTTATTTTTTCTTCAGCTGTACTCCTTTTTCCTCATTAGCTCTTCATCACTTCTAGAAACTTGTTTGAGTGTTTTATGTGTAGCACCCAGTGCTGTGAACACGATATTTTATCAGCACTTCCAAAATATGAATTTCAGCTTTTAAGGGAAATTCTTTCAGTAAATATAAAAAATATTGGTACACACTTACCTGAGCAGGAATCAGGATAGATCAGGAGGCATTGAATGATATCTGACTTTGTGCCTTGCTGAGTTCTCTGTGCTTCACCTACCACCTAAAAGCAATCAGAAACATAAAACAGAAATGGAGAAATTACCCCTCACACCTGGAGCAGCTGGCAGCACAGGCTGGGACCAGGCCTCTCACTGCCTTACCCAGCTTGTGACAAATGAGTGCATCCAAGCTCTCCACAAGGACTACAGTTCCCAAAATTCCTTGCCAAAAACTGAACTGCTATCAGATCATCAAATTCAAGATGAAAGGATCACTTGCAGCAATAATGTGCATTCTCTTCATACAAGCTATTTTCCTTTAACTGACAGTATTGGAATGGCATTTGCTGCCAGAAAACAATCCACAAAACACACTGAAAATACGACTGGAAATTAAAACTAGACAGACTCATTCTGAAAATTTAGGAAAATACATCTTTCTATTTTTATCTTAATTTTTTTTTTCTTTTTGTTTGCAACTATAAGCTGGTTTTGGTAATAAAAGTCTTCACATCAACATGTGCTCATTTGCCCATCATAAATCATAAGGGGAAATAAATTCTCAAAATTACTAGATTCTGTTTGTATCACATTAAGATTGCAAAAATCCTCACTCACCTACTCCTTTCATGCATTTTTAAGTGATAAAATATTTTCAGAAACAGAAGCTGTGGGAAAACTTGAGAAACAGTTATTAAAGCAATCACAGGTTTGTAAGATAACACTTTTCCTCCCCCTCTGATATTAGCAGGCTGCCTGAAAGGACAGGTTCTTACTAGATACGGAATTAAAAAGCTCTCAAACGAATTACCACATGGAAAAGAGCAGACACAATGCTAAATTTAATTAATTAAAGCAGAGCATTCACGAGGATGGGACAGAAAGAAGAGAGAAATGGAATCTTCTTTTTTAGCCAAATATTGGACTGGGTCTGTATAATCAGGGGTGGAAATTTCCTGATTTTTTTTTGGTGTTTTTTGTAAATTATGAAAACAGAAGCAGCAGACATTTATGACAGTCTAAATAAAACCCCTTTGTCATCCACTGTTACTTTTATTGATGGGAAAAGCATTACATAGAACAAAATGAATGGCTGCTGCGTCATGTAATAAAAGAGGGTTGGGAAATATCCATTAAAACCTTACAGCATTTGATGATTCATACTTGACCTTTTTTTGTGAGGATTAATTGTATCTCCTGCTCCTTGTTGCAATGACATTTTGCCAACCTAACTTTACTTGGTGTAACAGGTGATTCTGTGGCCACAGCTGTAACCAGATCACACCTGGCACTGCAGGAGCTGGCAGGAAGCTCTAAGAGCTATCCTGGGACAAAGACCAGAAGGTACATCTGTCCCTCTGGAGGTGACAGGCTGCTGCAGCAGCCCTCTTCTCTTGTAAAAGGCAAAAATGAGCCAAGACACAGACTTCTTGTTTATCACAGCATGAAAAGGGCCCTGGTTTATTCCTCTGTACAGCTCAGCCATCCTGACTCCAACCATTCCCTGACTCTGCCTGCAGCAGCTCCTGCTGGAGGTTTCCCTGGCAGCCTCTGACTGCTGGATATTTCCTGCTGAGCTCTGACTGCAGGGATCAGTGTGCAGGCTCTGAGTGCAGCTTTTACCTGGCCAGACTGTGCCTGCAGGGATCAGTGTGCAGGCTCTGAGTGCAGCTTTTACCTGGCCAGACTGTGCCTGCAGGGATCAGTGTGCAGGCTCTGAGTGCAGCTTTTACCTGGCCAGACTGTGCCTGCAGGGATCAGTGTGCAGCCTCTGAGTGCAGCTTTTACCTGGCCAGACTGTGACTGCAGGTTCCAACAACAGCAGGCTCTGACTGCAGCCCCAGACTGACCTCACAGCATCCTGCTTCATGATTCTCTCCTTCTGCTCCTCCAGGTTCCTCCCCCACACTGATCCTCCCCTCACCAGCTCACCCCCTCTTTTCTCTCACTCATCCTTATTGGATACAGCTGTGGCTCATCAGGGGTGGGGCTGTATTGGGTAATTAGCACAGATGATGCTCATTCCTGTGTTCCACAACAGGATCTTGGGCACCTTCCCCACCCTGCCATGGCAGAGACTGGGATGAAGCCCTGCGGAATCACCCTGTGCTTGAGAGCTGCACAAGAGCCCTGAGCTGTGTGGAGGAGGAGGTCACACATATTGCCAAAATAATCTGGGGCTTAGCTCTAACCAGCTGCCCTATCTCACACCTGAGACCCTTGGAATTCAGCTCTGAATTGTACTTGTTCATGTGATTTTAAGTAAAACACCCTATTTCTGTGTTCCTGGGTTAAAGTCATCATATTCTTCTTTAATAAAATATGGGAAACTTACTCTTCAGCAATGTCTAAAGAGGTATTCCCTTGCATATAAAACTCCCAGCACTGATACATCAGTGTCTGAAAATGAGTCCAAAAGCAATCCCATCTGTGGCAGGAAATGTGGAAATGGAGTTTATTTTAAAGGTGATTCGATTGGCTTTGTTGCTCCCAGTCATATAAATAATATTTCAGTTAAAAAATGCACATCTTTTGTTTTCATATTCATTGGTAAAACTGCCAGCTTGTGAAATTTGGCAGAATGAACTGTGTCAGTGTTGCCATCAGGGAACATTCCACTAACAAAGAAAGAAATGACAAAAAGGCCCCCCAACCACAAGACCTGTTTTATAATTCAAAAACAAGCTGTTACGAAAGGCAGGGAAATGACTTTTTTTTGCTGTTAAATATTTTGAAGGTAAAAAAAAACAAGGCTAGGCTTGGCCAACCCAAAGACCCAAGACAGAAAACAAGAACCCTCTCCAGATTCACCCATCATTTTGCCACCGCCAGTTACCAGTGCTGCCTGCTGCTGCCTTTCCTGCTGGTTCTTCCAGGCTTCACAAATCAGAGCGTTTCCACAGGAGTAAAGGAAAAAATCCCAGTGTTCCTCAGCCCCACAGAACAAGTCTGCATCTAAACATGATGAAAATCCCTGGCAATGCCCAAAGCCAGGCTGGACCTTGGGGATGGGAGCACCCTGAGAGAGTGGAAGGTGTCCCGGCCACGGCAGGGGGTGGAAAATGATGATTTTTAAGTTCATTTCCCATCCCACCTATTCCATGAGTCTACATAAGATGGTTGGCCTGGGACCTCCGGTTGAACAGGAATTTGAGCTGTCAATATTAGATTTAATTTGTACTTTGTGAATGCCCAGAAAAATATCAGGGGAGGGTACTACTGCCCCCATACCAGAAATGCCTTCTCCAATCATGGAATGAAACAGGAAGTCTCTGCTCACCCCTTCACTCTGCCTGTGGTCTCACAGAAATCCTTCAAACAGGCACCAGAAACAGTAGAAGGAGAAGAAAGGGAATTTTGCAAGTTATACCATATCCCCTCTGAAGAGAAGGTTGAGATGTTCNTCTCATTTAGAATACTGTGACATTAGTTGGAGAGGGTCTGGTTCTGCAGCACATAAGCCAGTATCAGTATTGTATAATACAGCAGCTAGACTCATTTTGCAGTGTGATTACAAAACCCATCACTGTGAATTATACAGCAAGTGAAATTGGTTTCCACCTTCTGCAAAGCCAGAATATTATCTTGCACAAATAGTATACAAATGTAGAAATAATACAAGTCCAACTTATCTGAATGATAGAGCACAGAAAGCTTTCATTGCTCACTCCATCAGTACTTTCCATTTTCTGCTAATGACACGTGCTGTGGTCTGAAAGCAAACTCTAACAGTGAATGCTCTCACTTTTTACTCTTTACATTTTTATTTTTACTAAGCTTCAATTTACTAGAACATCCTGACACTGCTAAAAACTTTCCACATCTGGAAAATAATTTTTTGAGCAACCTTTTTACATAGAATCACAGAATGGCCCAGTTTGGAAGGGGGCTTAGAGCTCATCCAGCCCCACCCAGCCATGGCAGGGACACCTCCCACTGTCCCAGGCTGCTCCCAGCCCCAGTGTCCAACCTGCCCTTGGGCACTGCCAGGGATCCAGGGGCAGCCACAGCTGCTCTGGGCACCCTGGGCCAGGGCCTGCCCACCCTGCCAGGGAACAATTCCTGCCCAAGATCCCACCCATCCCTGCCCTCTGGCAGTGGGAAGCCATTCCCTGTGTCCTGGCCCTCCAGTTCTGATGAACTTTTCACTTCTCTTGATCAGAAACACTTGTGAATGTCTGCCACTAATTAACTTTTTTTTTCCTGTTATTTATATTTTTCTATTAATTAAAAAGCACCATCATTATCTTCAGATTTTTCAGCATAATTTAAATACTGGAACAGTCCTTCTGTGTGAGTAATTCAGACTGTTCAGTCTGCCCTAGAGGAGGAAGGGAGCTTGGTGAACCTCACTCTCCTGGGTGAGCTGCATTTTCTAGTCCCTGAACACTGACCAGCTGAAAAAGAGCTACATGGTCTTAATGAACTTCCTAACATTATATTCCCAGTATTCCAGCTCAGGATAGATGATGCACTGAAGAGAGGAGCAGAAAAAGGAGGAGAAACAGCCAAACAGCTCCATCAGACTGAAATTATATGCCAGGGAAATCAGATACAGGAAAAGGCTACCTGCCAAAAATTCTTCCTGCTAGACAGACCTTGGAGAAGCTTTCTAAACCCATTTATCCAGTCTTAGAATTCCATGACCGTGCAGGCTGTTAAAAAAAATTGCCACACATGTTTGTAGGTAGATGCAAATGCATGGATGTAGTAGAGCTGATTTATTTTTCTCTTTCTATTAAAATCAGCAGCTCCATCTCTAGCTGAGCTGTACAAATAGAGTTATTCCAAGCAGACTATTTTGCAGACATCCTGTCTGTTCTCCAGACTGAGAATTGTCAGTGTTGCGCTGCCACAGAGCTGATGGGATTTGGAGTTGCCATAGTGTTAAATGTTTCTCCTGTGATCAGCAACTGCTGATTTAAATGAAAATCTTGAGCCATTTTCACTCCTCTGTATTTCACAGTCATTTCAAAGTCATCATAGACAAAAATGTGTAACGATACCGGGTAAAAAATGTATTTAAAGGAGCTTGCCATGATCTGATTTCAAGGTCAGAGCACACAAACAGCCGCTGCTTTCAGCTGCTGTAAGGACAGGACACGTTGAGGACCTTCAGCCATCCCAGTTATATTTAATGAACATGTGCACACATCCCTTCACTGTGCTTTCATACTGAAATGCCTGAGCTGAATTTTGTGTCCTTACAATGTGCACAGAATTCCAGCTCTCATGGGGGGGAAGATTTACTTCAGTAGTTGTGACCAACGATGTGAGGCACAGCCAGGTGAAGGAAGGCCAGCATCAATGGGACTCTAAGGCACTTGGCACTTGTAAAAGATTTTGGGTATTTACTTCTCAAATTTATCAGTATTAATAATTCTAATTTAACGCATTTTCCTTGTCACTTGCAATGAATCAATTGCTAATTAAATGTTGTTGAAAAAGATGAATTACACTTTTACATGCTTAAAAAGAATGCTGCTAATATGTCTAAATCTAGATGTGAAATGTAGAACAGTATGATCTAATTCCTCTAAACACTGTTGTTACCCAAAATCATTCTAAGCTGAGTTAATTGTCAAAAAAGAAGAAGTACTGGAAAACTAAAATGATTGGCATTTAACCCTCTAACGTGTATTGGTATAAATTTCATATTCAAATTACATGGAATTAGGTTGCAGAATTAATCGTTTCCCTTCAGTGGGGAGGCAATGACACAAGAAACAGCACATCTCTATTGACAGGTCAGAAATTCATTAGTTCTTCTTCTCTCCTTTGCATTGTAGCTATTCCTCTTTAAAAGCTGTAGAAATGCCCAATTTAGAGCTCTGCCCAGCAGTAGTGACTTCCATCTCTTTTTGAGTGACAATGATGAGATTTCTGTCATGCTTTGCCTCTCCTACAGGGCCAGTGATGGGATTTTTTTCCTGGAAATCTTATTACTGAACGCGCTGTCGTGGTCTCAGATGCAACTTTCAATCAGAAAGGCAATCAGAAGGTTTTCCATTTGCGAGTTTTCCTACAAAAGAGCTTTGCTAAACTCTCCAGTGTAGCCTCTAACTCAGAGAGTGCCTTGCCCTGAACGCTGATGCGGCCCCAGACAATGCCATGATCCGTGTTCACAGCACTCCCCTGGCTCCCAGCACTGGGATGTACACCACAAACTGCCTCAGTTCCCAATCCCTGTCCTGGTGTTGGATCTGCCATGGCAGCTCAGAGCACCCTGGCATCCAGAGCAAGTGATGAGTAAGAGTGGGTTTGGTTTTTCTTGTAGTGAGTTACAGAAATCAGTTTGTTTTCATTGAAATCTCCAGGTTGGCTTCTTTCCAACCCTTAGAGGACTTCACTGCTTAGTTCAGTGTTTTGCCAAAAGTTTTAGATTCAGTTATTCAAAAGCATTTTTGTTTTAATGCAGTGTAACTTCAATGTATTGGGTACTCCATGAATTTCAATAAAATATTTATAATATATATCCAAGTGGTATTAATGTATTAGTTGCCCACAGACTACAGTCACTAAACCAAGTGGTGCTGCAGCTAAAAGCAAAGTCAGTGTTACCATCTGAAATACAGGCAATACTGGGGGTGAGGTGTTAAGAATTCTTTGTTTGCAGAACAAGTGTTACCGAGGAACTTCAAGTCAGTGGGTTGTTTTAACCAGCAATGCTTTAACAGAAATCACAGGAGGTTATTGTTCAGCGTGGTGCAATGAATCAGACACTCATAACTCCTGTGTTCCCATCACTGTCAAAATTCTGCAATCACTGTCAAAAATTGTTTCAAATATTCTTTTTTTTTCTTTTTTTTATTTTGTCTGTAATAAATAAATGATTTTGAAGAAACTACATTCCTCAAAAAACTATGAAGTTATTCCGGCAGATTCACGTCTGCAGTGCCCAGGTAAACCTGAAAGAAAAGCAATAACAAGAAAAGTATTTATAAAAATATATTTCACAAAGTAGGAAACAATACAGGAGTTTCTCTGAATACAATACATGGAGTAAATAAACGATAATATAGCTTCAAAACAAAGTAGAAAATTAAAATGATTTGCATGTAATACGTAGTTTTCTTATACAATTGCTACTTCTAAATGGCAAGTTTGCATTACAAATTGAGTATGCTTGCAGCTTCTAGTGTTCTTTCTCTGTGTGCAAGAGCCCTGGTGCATCACTATGAATATTATAGAAAAAAAATGCTAATAACAGAAGCAGTAAAATTATGTACACACTGGTTCCTGCTCTAATACAGTGGAGAACTATAAGCATTTTTTTTTTTTTTTACTTTACTGTGTTATGTGTGGATTTCTAAAAGTCTATAGTTTAAATATTCACATGAACCAGTTTACTTCCAGCTGTTTGTGCTTTTATTAAAAACACCAGGTACTAGATTTATGAAGAAGATATAAAACTGTCAAAAGTTTTCTCTGGCAAAGTTTAATTCCTGCCAGCATTCTCTTAAAATTCAGCTACTGCAAATGGACAGGGAACTGCTTTAACCCGCAACAATTTGTCATTTTTCTTTTCAAAATGTACATGTATGAAACATTCATTATATATAGAAAAAAAAATTTAACTGATATAATTTAGTGTTCTTCATAATCTTACTCTATAGATTATCAGTCTTAATAAATAAAAGCAGTAATGGACATCAATAAAATATTTATTTCAAAGATTAAACAAATAAATTCGATCTTTAGCAATAAAATCAGCAATTCTTTCATTTATGTAAGTCCATCCCATTTCACAGTTTTTTTTTCTTTCAGAAGACGAAGCACAGGGTTGATCCTTCTTCTAGAAAAAAAATCCTTTTTTGAAGCAAGGTTTTGCAGCCCTGCCTCTGAATCTCTACACATTAGTAGTATTTATTACCCATCACTGGAATGGATTAAGAACATGTGAATATTTTAAGGCTTGACACAATATTTAAAGATGATATTCAGTCTGTGGTTGCGTGGCCAACAATTACTGTATGTACAATGGATGGTCACTGCACAGTAGGAGCCAGTAGGAATTGGCAATGCTATTTCTGCTCAGCATTGCTAAGAAGACCAAGATATTGCTTTGAACATTTCTGTGGCAGGATCTTTGTTGGCAATGCAGAAACAAACCTTTAGTTTTACACATACTGGGCAGGAGCTACTGTTCAACAGCAAATCCCTGCAAGTCCATTTCCTATCAGAGCACCAATTTCTTTTTTGTTCTTTTCAATTCACTGAAGATAATCAAAGATCCAAATCTCCATCTTCAGAGTGGTCAAGTGAATATCAAATATCCAAAGACTTCTAGACACTCCACATACTTTACTTCACACTCCACAAGACTTAACCTCCTAACATACACTTTTTTTTTTTTTTTTGGTTCAACATTACAATGTAGTTGATTTTATAGATGACTGGCGCTAAACTTGCCTCTAAAACAAAAAGCCACATTAGTTTTAACTAACAGCAGTGGCCCTAGAATATTACATGATCATTAAGTCAACAGGGTAAAAGTTTGTAATCCACTGTCAAGTTTCTTTGTCACTTTCTCCGACTGAGTAAAGTTCTCCGAGTCTTTTAAAGCGAGGACCCCATTCACTGAGGTAGTCAAAATTCTGATCTGAGTCTGATGTGGAGGACTCCAAGGAGCTGAGGGAACCAGCCGCTGACCCCTTTCCTTCATAGCCATAAATCTGGATAGAGTCATATGGCGGAGCTGTGGGATCATTATCAGCTTCGTGAAGCCTTACATTAATAAATTCATCAACATCAACACCATTAGGAACAGGTGCAAGACCCTGCCTGGGCATAAACTGAAGATCAGGCTTAATATCCTTACGAGGCAAAAAGCCATTAATTCCATCCGGATTTTGCAAAGTTGCAATGTCAAACGCTTCCGTGTCTTCCTCTCCACCTCCTTCATCGTCGTAGCGAATGATATTTTCCCTCACATCCTCATCATCCTTGATGATTAGAGGCTCGTTCTTATGTCTTCTTAGTGTCACAAACAGCACCACAATGACTGCAAAGAGAGCACCACAAGCTGGTCAGGCAAAACATTTCCAATCCAAACACCACATGGTGAGAGCAGCGGGGGAAGGGGAGAGGTGGCTTTTTGTGGAATTGGGAGTAATAAGGGTGAAAAGCTGAAAGATCTACGACTTCAACCCCCTTCGTGTGAAGGAGATTGATCAGAAGCTATGATTAGTCATCTAGTCTTTGATTATCAGCTAGTATTTACATCTGAAGCTCAATTTTACAGAAGCAATAAGATTTCCCTTACTTCTAATTTTGAACCTCAACTTTTCCCTTTGGAAGTTGCTATCATTATTCACAGAGTCTGTCATGATCTACATTAGGGATGGTGTTTTCAAAAATTAGAACAGTGCTTTTCTGAAAACATAGCCCTAATGGAAGAAGGAAATCAGTGTTTTTTCTACCTGTTGCAGGGCTCCTATTATATAACTAAAAAGAGAGTGAGAAAATAAGTGAGAAAGAAAGAGCTTAGCTCAATTTCAGAATCGTGGACAGATGCATAAAAAACTCTAAATGGGTTATGCTTGTTTTTGCAGCTTAATGCTGAAACCTCAGTTGCTGATGTAAATCTCAGTCACAAAGTGAAACTGCCAAGTGTAGAAATAGGACTCTACTTTCTCTGCTCTCTCCCTCGCTTGATGTTGTATACAAATGTTGTATGTTTTATTAAAATATACCACAGTGCTTATCTTGTAAAGCTTTAGTGTCTCTTGCACCATTAAAATCCAGAATAAACTCATAATAGAAATATACAAATATATAAAATGGAAAGAGATAAAGCTGTAAGAAAGCATCCAAAGGAGGGAGCCAGGGCTGGGGTAGGGCCTGCAGGGCCAAGGGGTGGCTGAGGGCACCGGGCTGGTTCAGTGCAGCAGAGGAGCTGAGGGCAGAGCTCCCCAGGGCTGCAGGGACAGCCCCCAGGGCAGGGCTGGAGCTGGGCCAGGGCAGGCTCAGGCTGGGAGCAGGGCAGGTTCTGCTGCCCCCAGAGGGTGCTGGCACTGCCCAGGCTCCCCAGGGAATGGGCACGGCCCCGAGGCTGCCACAGCTCCAGGAGCCTTTGGACAGCACTGCCAGGGGTGCACAGGGGGATTGTTGGGGGGCAGGGGCAGGGACAGGGGCTGGGTCAATGATCCCTATGGCTCCCTTCCAACTCAGGACATTCTATGATTGTCCATGATTCCTACAAGTCTTAGCATTTATAACAGATCATTTTCCATCGGGTGTAGTCCACACTGTGTTCACCTTGCTGCTCAGCACCCTGATCTGATTTTCAGTTTCCCGCTACAGACCCAATTATTCTGAAACTTGTGTGTGTGACTACTCCAGAACAGGACTTTGCTCTCTGTGCTTGTGCCCAGCTCTTGGGCCATGAGGGATCCGGCCCTGCCAGCGCTGTCAGCAGGTTGTGTTGGACTGGGCCGTCCCTCCTCCTGGGGGAGGGGTGTGCGGGGCGGGCACGCTCACCGAGCAGCAGGATGATGCAGGCCAGGATGGCGATGAGGGCGCCCATGCTGAGGCCGATGGGCAGCACGTAGGCCTCCACGTTGCAGGACTGCACGATGCCGTCGCTGCTGCAGCCGCAGACGCGGATGGTCAGCGTGCCCGTGCTGCTCATGGGCGGCGTGCCGCTGTCGCTGATGACGATGGGCAGCAGGTACACCTCCTGCTTCTGCCGGCTGAACCCGCTGTGCTTGGCCAGGATGCTCAGGGTGTTGTCTGCAAAGGCAAAACCGGCAGTGTCTCAGCGCACAGCCCTCCCAAAGCGCGTTCAGGAGACCTCCTCGGCCAGCAGCACGTGGCACGGGAATGCCTCCCCCTTCTGCCCCGCTGCCCAAAGAAGTGCAATATACACAGTTTCTCGTGTCACATGGTGAGAACATCATGATGGCAACCCTTTGTTTCTCCTCTGCATGCAGCACTACAGATATCTTCCCATCGCGATTCACCACATTTTTTTTTCAAATCACAGTCATAAAAACCCAGCCAGTAAAGCAAGAGAGAAACGAGATGTTAAAGTAACCCAAACTTAAAGCACATCCACCAATTAACACAAATCTTCCTTGCCTTACAACCACAACCTGCACATTTTCCACCACTATGAAAGATTCTTCCTTTTTCTATAAAGACAAAAGAAAAGCTAAATGCATTAAAAGTTGTGGGCCTAATTTTAAGTGATCTAAGCATTTATTTGCCCTCAATGAAGAAAAGAGAGCAAACCAGGCTGTATCTCCCATGGAGGCAGACAGGAAATGAGTCCAGAACATTCTTACCTCTGCACACATATGCAGAAAGTTAATTTTAGAAATACAAAGAGGCATCTGACTGCATGACATCCTACACAGACACAGAGTTACACAGTGAAACCTCTCAGAGTCACTCAGTTCTCAGTTCGCCATCAAATGAATACAAATTGATTCTTTTAAGGTAATCATATAGATTTTGATTTGTATAGTTATGAAAGTTACAGATTCTAGGCAGTTATAAACACACAGAGATATCAATAATCTCGTATGTGTCACATTGCTCAGGTATAAACCATCATTAGTGGCATGTCAAATATGCAAAAAAATCTGATTTCTTTATACACTTAAATATTCCCCAACTTTTAACTGCTTTATTCTGTGGAATAAAATAATAATTCAATATTAGAAATTATACTAACAGAGTGTATGTTGACTTGCACTAGTTTGCTGATTGTGTTTTGTTTAATAAAAAGATTCAGAGGCTCAGAGAAGAGGAATGCCTGCGTGTGTGAGTGAGTGTTGCTGCGGGGTCCAATGACAATTTAAAAATAAAGCTGCATATTTTGTTTGGAAGAAGGAGTTGAGGTTCATTTTCCTGTTCCATCATGAACAAAAGAAAGCCTCATGATATTTTATGCTCTAAAATGGACATGTGCAATGCTAAATGTCATTCCATGGAAGGAAAGAAAACACTGGGAGTGCTCATATGACAATAGGTTTCTCCTGAAGATCAGGTCCCTTCCTACACAAACATTTTGTGAATCTGTAATTTTTTCTCTCTTCCACAGCAGAATCACCTACCAATCACATTGACTCGGCCTAGAGAGGTTCTTACTATAATTTACATTGCAGATGATGTAACCATTTCAGCATTTTTCATACATTTAGATTATGCAACATGTGAAGGTCAATCTAAAAATTAACTCCTTCATAAAGCAGAATAAATATGGTCACTCTGCAGAATAAAAAGTATTTCTAACGATTTTTTTTTTGCCACAGGAAACCTGAGGTTTTATCTATTCCAGTTGGAAACAGTCACATCAAAACTGATGGCACCCTGGAGCTAAATAAATAGTCTGGTTCTTCCTTGTGCCCTTTTTAAAATGAAAGGAAGCATATGTGTTTACTGAAGACAAATTTCAGGTATAAGCTCTTAAGAATTCTGACAACTCAAATAGGACCAAAGTCCCTGATGACACCCAGTGTCACATGTGCCAGTGTGCTGCAGTGGCAAAGCCACGTGTGTTTGAAGACAACAATTAACACACATCTGGAAGTGAACAAATCCTGCACTCCTCCTTGGTTGGGTGTGCTAACACACGAGTGCAACTTATACCACTTCCAGGGCCACCCTTGCTCTCTGCAGGGAAAAAAGGGAACAGTTATGTTGGGAAAATAATCCTGTAGCTCAGTTTCCCTGAATATGGGTGTGTAGAGCTTTACCAAAGTAGGAGTGACTATGTGATGGGTAAAAGTTCCTTTTTTGATCTGATAGCCTTCTTTTCCCTCTTGGCACCCCTCCCTATTTTCAAATACTGAAAAATAAATTCATCTGTCCATTGTCATTCTCCAGCAAAATTAAAAATATCCCAGCATAAGCTGCATCCTTAATCCTTTTGCTTTAACCTTTCAAAAGAGAAAAGAACTACATGGTGTGCAATTTCCAGCTTTCTTTGAGACAAATCCCACTCAGAGGTGTCACATCTGTAGTCATTTATTCCAAACCCCAGAGACTTTTACAGTTCTATTACACAGCGCTCTAAAATCTGTACTGATAGAGCCTGTTCCTTCCTGTGAACCTGCTGCAGCCCTTCTCTGCCCAAGCTGGAGCACAGGATGGATGTGCTGAGCCCACCAGCCCTGCACTTTACAGATATGCAAAAGAGGGAAGCACCTGCTTTAGGAAGGAACAGAAAAAGAGAAGCTGCACTTGTTGGGAAGAGCTTCAGATCCCTCCCATCCTCCTGAGACACTCACTGCCATCCTGTCTGCTGCAGAAAATTCTAATAAGCCAGAACCAAAGTACAACTGAGTAAAAAAAGGAAGGATGTACTCTAAAGAGACAAACAGAAGGGGGCATAAAAAGTGAGAGGGAGGAGAGATGAAGAAATAAAGTGCCCCTCAGTGCAGCTTTGCTGAGTGTAAGGAACCACCTGGTACCAGTAATGGTTATCAATTCAAGTTCAGAAGTAATGAGAGAAAGCAAAAGAGATGCAAGATGTTTGGGATATGAACTGTTAGTTAAGTGCAAAATAAGTTGCAATGGCTGGACAGTCAGAACTATTCAGAAGAGATGTCAAACAAGGAAAAGAGAATAACTTTCTTTTCTTACAGATGGCTTGTTTGCTTGGGTTCTTTTGTTGTTAGTTAGGGTTTTTGTTTGTTTTTTTGTTAGAAACCATATTTGACTTAAAGTGAATATGTTATGCCTGGAAAGAAAAGAAATTGACAAGCAGAAAATAGAAAAAGCAAAATGAAATTACCAAATTGTTTTGCCAATGGGTGGCAAGTCCTCCATTTGACTTAGAAATTTTGTTTAGCAATAAATTCTTTCCCTTTCATTGCTATGTCTTAAAATAAATATACCTTGGTATTGCTGGAGATGTGGCTCTTGAGTGAAGAACAATGACTCCCTAGTTGACATTTTAGTTGGTTCCTAGAACTTGAAGATAAATCCTAGCAGCTGATCAGCAATAAACTCAATTTATCGGATTTGCTTTCTCCTTTCTGTGGACATTCCCCTCTCCTGGAGCTGACACAACAGCAGGGATCTCCTCCAGGAGCAATCTCCAGCACTGCTGCATGAATTTACTTGGCAGCAGGTGCTCAGCAGGAGAGGGGACAGTCGCCTTCCCCTCATCTTCCCAATTAACCCATGATCCTTCATTAGAGCGCTGCTCAGGTTGTTTATTTATTCATGGTACTTTTAGCAAAACAAGGAAAAGCACGTGCAGAAAACCCTCAAAGCTCTCTGTTGACAGAGCTCTGAGCTGTGTGCCCCAGGCAGAGACACTGAGCGTGTCCCTCCAGTCAGGGAGGCACGTCCAGGAGGGGCTGTGACATTCCCCAGCAGAATGAGTCTCCTGGAATTCTGTGCCCTACTCTGTGGGGAAGGGGCTGGAGAAGCTCATGGAAATGCCCTCTCCCTGGTGAGCTGCATCCTGTCCTGCAGGCTTCAGGAACGGTGTAGGATTCATAGCATCTGTGTCAGGTCAAAGATACGCAGCTCTGGCATGCACAACTACAGTTCAGAGCTGGAGCTCACTTCTGCCTTTTTTACACACAAAAAATCCCGGTGGCTCAGCTCCCTGGCTGACTCTCAGTCTCTGGAATTTACAAGCAGATTCTTGAAATAACCATGAAAGAGACTGTTTTGGGAGTATCTCCCTCCCAGCTGGAACAGAGAATGACAATGCAGGCCTTTAAAAGCTGTCCAGTGTGGTTTCTAGACAAAGGTAGTTTGCATAACCACAACAATTACCACAGGGCCAAGTGCTTTCTGCAGATTCCCCAGCTGTTTTCAAATCTCCCAGATCTCCTTTGAGGCCCTTGGATGAAAGATTTTGAGAAAATGTAAATGCAATCATTTTAATACAAAGCTACTTCTGGATTTTCTGGACACGAGTGACTTTAATGGCACCAAGAGCAATCAGAATGTGAAATTAGCAGGCAGGAGTCAACTCCTTCATGTCCCACTTTGTGCAAGAAGGCATCTTGCAATTTTAAGCCAGACAACAAAAGAACAGAACAGAAGTAAAAATCAGAAGCAGTGAGTTTGCATCTAAGTGTCTTTTTTTTCTGCACACATTATTGCAATTCTTTAATTCCCTTGCAGTCTCTAATATGTTGAGATCAGTGGAGTTCCCTGCTGTGCCACCTTACACCTACAGAACTCTGCCTTTCTTTTTTTATCCTTTTTTTAATGTCCTCAGAAAAGATCAAATAATTAATGGTATTAAGTACTTTGTGGTAGAAGTTGTTATCTAATCTGGATATATTACTTATATGAAGAAAGAATTTTAATTGGAAACTCTACAGCTGGAAACAGCAGAATGACAGAAATATATGTGTCTTCCTGTTTATTAGAGCTATCTTTCTGTGTACATTTCTAGATCTCAGATTCTCTGTAAAACACTTGTCTTTGAGACAAGTAGAAGAGCAGCAGGAATATCCTTACTGTGATAAGTTCTTTTTGATAAGGAAAAGACCCAGGCAGCTCATTCATCTCCAATCTCTGTTCAAAACCAGCATCTATTCTTAAATAAAAAGCCTCAACTTGAAATAAAGAAGCAATTGAATTATTATCATGAAGGTTTCAGTGGAAATTAGCAAAATACAGGCAGAAAACCAGAGCACATAACATTTGAAAGAATGTGAGCTCTAGAACACTCAGCAACCAGCTGCAAAGGCACTAGAAGAGAACATTCAAGGGAATGACGATGCCAGTTCAGCTTTGTATACCCATTAATAACCATAATTAATATGCATATGCCCCTTGTAATAAATAATATTCACTAGTGGAGACCTTACAATGTCAAACACAGATTTTTAAAAGATCATTTCTAACATTAGTATTTTGGTTTTTCTTCAGAATTTAAATCTAATGGCAGAGAAATGGTGGATGACAGGAAGATTCCAACCCCCTTTTTAGAGCCTGAGAATAGAGCCTGTGTCAAGAGACACAGAGGTGTCTCAAAAAGCCACCATATAAGTCACTGTAATCATTATTCTTTTTGAATATTTTCTCAGTCATGCTTCCTTTTTTTGAAAAGATTTACAAATAACACTTCTTTGGACTGGCAGGATTGCAGTGCAGAAAGGAACCCAGGGAATGCAGCCCCGACAAGTCCCTGCACCCCCAGTCCCACGTGTGCTGACGCCCTTGTGCAGAGATTTCTCTTTCTTCTTTCTGCAATTACAAAATCCCTCAGAAAGAACAGTCCTGATCTCCTTTCTGATCCACCACAAGAACCAGAAGTGACAACTCCAAGCACACCCTCATCCATATTCACCTTGTCAAAAGCCACTGCTCACAAACAGGCCCTGAGCTGAAAACTGATTTATTTGTTTCAGGCTCCACTAGAGTACAAGTTGGAAGCATCAGTTTCCTGCTTCTAAAAGAATGAAATGAAAATCCTTTATGAGAAACACCCATGTAAGACAGGGGTTTTTTTTATTTTTCTTGTCTTAGGCTGAAACACATTTTAAAGGAATATTTGATTAAAGGGGTACAATTGTAAATTTGTAAGTTATAAATTTGGCAATAGTTAGTAGCTGAAAAAAATAGCATTAGAACCACTATAACTATTTTGTTTTGTGATTAAACTTAGTGTTTTCAACATGGCTGTATTTATAAAAAATACATTTTTATGGTAACATACATATATAAATATGTCTTAATATACAACTGTGTCTTGTGTATTTTTACAGCTGTACCAGGCCTTCCTTGATGACCATCTCCAACAAAATCCTCCTGAGCAGCAGTTTACAAGGAAAAGGACCCTTTGCCTAATCTGTAGGGTAGAGGCATAAATGTTCTATTCAAACAGAGGGCTTACAAAATTATCTGAAAATAAAGAGAGAGATAAATACACCGTTTTTACAGTGTATTTTTCCTGATTTATGATGGCCAAACCACATGGGCATTGAAGCATCCACTGGTAGTCCAAACTGACCTGCTTTTCCTAAATGTCAAATATTTGTGATGTCTTCACAAAAGCAGATTGGTGACTGCTATCAAATTTGATAGCAGACATCAGGTTCACAAGAAAAAACTTTTTGTCATAAAAATTCAGCTGACTGATCAAATTCTCTTTCCTGCCCCATGGCAAGCTGCATTCCATACTGGCATATTTAATGGCAATTCACGAAGAATTCTTACAAGAAATTAACAAATGCTTGAATGATTTGGTGTTTTTTTTATAGACCTGAAAGAGTTTCTGCATTCCCTTAAATACCAATAAGAACACAAGGAAAGAAAAAGTATTTCATGTGAGAAAATGTATTGGTAGAAGAATAATTGGAAAATGTCACATATTTTGCATCTTTGATTATTTTCNCCAGAACTGAGCAGCTGAATCAACTAATGAATAAAAAAAACCTAAACACATTTCCATGTAGTCCTTTGCAGAAATAGAAAGTACTGCTGGGAATTTTGAATCAAGAGCAAAGTAATATTTAATCATGTATACATCATTCTCATATGTTAAATTTCTTGGAAAGGGGAATAATTATGTTAGTACTACTGTGTAATACAGAACTTGTAGTAAATAAATTCTTGACAGAAGAAAAAAAAAAAAGCCAGACAAATTAACAGCAAAGTGATGATGAATAAGCATTTCCTCCTACCTTTTTCCTTTGAAAATGTGAACTTTAGATAATAGTCTGTATAATTTCTAGTTCTATTCCTTTGAAAAAGTCTGAACTTTAGATAATTGTCTCTTAAGTATTCTAAAACTTTCCTTTGACCTTTAGGCCAGCAGAGCTATAATCAAACATAACTATATGGTCCCTTGCAGTCTAGCAGCAACTCTTGTATTTTGTACCTTGGTTTTTTTAACTCATTGAAGAAAGGACAGAAAATCCCCGCTGAAGAAATAATGATGTAGAAGCACACATTGAGTCTGAAATAATACCAGTTTTATTGTTAATGGGGTAGAGAAATAATTAGGACATGGTACCTCTCTCTCTCTCTTTTTAATTCACAGCCACACAGAGCAAGTCAAAGCAGGAAATTCTGGGTTCTGGGTCTCTTTAAGCTCCACCTTGTCTGAACTGCAGCCAACACACCTGACTGAACCTCACTGACTCTGGCTTGTCCACTCATCTCTTCCAAAGCCCTGCTTTCACTTAGGATTGACAATCCCATAATGGGAAGCAAGGCCAGTGAGGGTGTGAGATGTGCTAAAACAGCACTGAGTTTTGCCTCTCCTTTTCCTCTCCTGTATTCAAGCAGCCAGTCACAAAGTTGTTTACTAATAATGCCACTGCTTTGACATGCTTTAATTTATTTGGATCACATCAGTACATGGCACATGCATTGAATGGTACATCTGTAAAGTGTAAGAATTAATGCAGGTTGCCAAGCTCTGGTTCAGAAAGAGAGATGAAATGGCTGTCAAATGTGCTCAGCATTAAAAATACATTATTAACACAGCAATTTGCATAGACTGATGGATCATTTTTGAAATCTACATATTCTAGTTAATTCTATTCTCTTGTTATTTTAACCAAAAAGTTTCAGAAAGTGATACAGTATTTTACAGTGCTTTGATAAAATAATGCCTATATTTTGCATTTGAACCAAGAACTTTTCAGCACTGTATTACCAGATTCCAACAAAAATGCTGCAAGGATAAATAAAAAAGCCAAGACATCCCAAGGCTGTGCCATCTGCTTTTCTTTGGAGGGATAATGGATTCTCAATCTTTCTATGAATACCTACTTAACAAACGCAGTGTGGGAGGAGAGGCTGGTGGCAGACAGGGATCTGAGCCCCCCAGGCCACAGGGACAGGTACAGCTTTGAACATTCACTGACTGTCTGTTCCCTTCTGTGTGGAGCTACATCTCCACCGGGTTCAGTGAAATTCAGAGGGCTCTTGGGAGGTGATGGAAAAGTTCCATGGATTCTCCACCCATGTTCTTCACCTTCCTCACCTCACACACATCCTGCAATTCTTACATCACTGACTTCTAGGTCTGGAAAAGTTCACAGAACTCACGACTACGAAGGCAATCTCAGATGTTTGAAGTACATCTTTCTTTCTACAATGTTAACTGTGAATACCACAGTAAAGACCATAAAACTTAAGTAGGAACCTTTTGGGTCTTAGATGTGATGTGTTCTTGCTGTTTAAGTAATTTACCATCCACTTCCCCATGCCATGATAATCACCTTTTCCATTCCAGTTCTGTGCTGAACGTACACAGCAGCTGGTAAGGATTCAAAACAATTTACCAGTAAATCATACACCAGCCCTTAAAAACTTAATCTCTAATCAGACCTATCAACCATATTGAAGTTTTGTTGCCACAGTAAAAGCCAAATTCCAGCCCTACCAGTGTATTTTTATTATGCCACTTACTTTTTGCATAATGTCCACTTTGAAATACAGCAGCAGAAAGCAACCAGCAGACTATAAAAACAGCAACCAGCATTTATTGGAATGCTGCCTATTTGTACTGGTGTAATAAAGGTCTTGTCAGCACTTCCATTACAAAATGCCAATTTTCAGAGGTTTATAACTCTGACATAACAACTTCCTATGAAAAGAAATTTAGAATGTGGACTCTCTGCCAAAGAGCATTGAAAC
>VZUA01074352.1:38983-51987 GCA_013401035.1 Horornis vulcanius | reverse complement strand
TTTGAACCTTCAAAATTTTTGGTTCTGAGCAAATCCCTTTTAAAGGAAAACTCAGGCTTCTGTCAGAATCTCTTATCTTGAAATAGAGTCACACATCAGGCCATGATAAAACGCTTATGAATTCTGAATTCTGCCATCATTAGTTCCGTGGAACAGAATAAATCAGTATCAAAGACACACAAGGGTGTGTTGCTCTTGTAAACACCAAGATCCCATTAAGGAAGCCTTATGGAGGTTGTCTCGCCCAAGCACAGCTGAAGCAAGAGATTTTGTCTTTTTTTGAGATTGTTTTCCCCTACTTCAAACACTTACCTAATCTTTCCTCTGCAAAATTATGTAATTTTTGGAATGTTTTCAAGGTCAGTACAGAACTAAATGGCAGTAACAGTTTTTTAAGAGAGTGTCCTGTTCTCTTGCAGTTCTAAGTGCCTGAAAACGGGAGACCACGGCCTAGACCTTGAACACAGAACCAGGAATATGAAAGCAAGAAGTGTGAAGACAGAAAACATTTCCTCAGCAAATACACATCCTTGCCCCCTCATCAAGTACACTTTCCACTGAGAAACCCATAGAAATGCTACAACAAATCCAGGCCCTGTTGTTCTTGCTGACACCTCTCATCCTCACCACCAATGCCTGCAGACTTCTTACACACACAGAGAGAAAATTAGCACAGTACAAGATATGGATTAATGAACACATTTTACCTTGAGTTTGTTCTACATATGGTATCCACAGCATGTGATTAGCTGCCTGTGAAGCTGAAAGATCCCTTAGATCCTTCCATAAGATCAAAGTAGTGCCATCAATGGGGTGTGCAATTATTAGTGTCAACAATTCATAACAGACCAACCTCATCTTGCTTTTGCTGGAGGGTAAGATTTCTGTAAACCCATAGATAGCTGAATTAAATTACAAATTACTTCAACAGGAATCCTTTCCTTGTTATTAGTGTGGTAAATAAGGGCACTGGATACACATCAATCACACTTGAAACTGAATCAGACAATTACTGATATGTAAGTGTATAATTACCTTCTGCAATAGCTTCCTATTGAGAATGTAGAAGATTTGCTTTAAGTAACAGAATCAAAGACATTCAGCACTGTATTCCAAAACCTGCTCCTCTACTCTGAGAGCAAAAACATCTGTGAGAGAATTTGCAATAATGCTTTACTAGTCTTCCCATAAGACTAACTTTTAAAGTATATAATCCTTTCAGGTACAAAGAGGCTCAATCCTTGAGGCCTTGCAGTCCTGTGTGCAATATTGAAATTATTAATGAGGTTACAGGATGAGCTAAAACTTGGCTTTTACTTCCAAGCTCTGCAATTACATTGGATAGCATCACCTTGTACTGCTAAGGACTAATATCAGTGCAATGTTATGCAAACAGATATCAACACCTCGGAACATCAGGTAACACATCAGGTCAAATTACCACTTAAAAAAACACATGAGGCTTAAGGGAGCTTAAGATCAATATCACAGGAGCAAACACTGACTTCAGACACCTGGACTGAAATGCTCAGGAGTGGGTGAGTCCCTGCAGACTCTGTTCAGCTCCATGGAGGTTATGAAGATTAATACACACTCATTCTAAAAACTGGGTTATTGATATGCCCTGCAGGGTACACAAAGAGACACAGAGACCACAAACAGCAATTTGTCATCAAAGTAAAAAGAGAGAACACAGGTTATTCCCAGTCCTATGCTCAGCTGTTCACTCATGCCAAAATATGCAAACTTTCTTCCCTTCCCTTTAAGATAAATAACTGCTGCTTTTGGAAATGGAATAATCTGCACTTTTTGAAGCATTACAGGATGGAAAAGAAGTTAATTTCTGGTGGCTCCACAGAACGTATCCATCACCTCCTTCTGCTGAACGGACACCTCAGAATCAAGCCTGTTCCTTAAGAATCTTCCCCAAGAGAACTCAAAGCATTTTCAGTGTCTTTTGTAGTAATGATCTTTTATAACTGATGCACTGAGGATGACCACAGTACCACCCACCCAGAAAATCCAAATTAGGCAAGGCATGACTACTGAGCCTAAATTGTTGTGCTCTGTGAAGCAAGGCTGCCCCTGCCAGCCCTGTTTACCTCACACAGGGCACTTGTGTTGTGTGAAATACCTCGCTGGTAACTAATCCCTGGCATCAAATACAACAGTGACATTAATGATGCCAGTGCTACAGCAGTGCTACAGCAGCACCCTCTCTCAGGGAATTATCTGGGGATGTAACTGCAAAAGGAACCATCCAGACACTTAAAGAACTTGGTTTGACTGGCAACTGCTTGGTACTTCCACCCAACCTGGTCTTTTGGGGTGAAACAGGCAAAGTTTGAGCAGTTTGTACCTTCTGAAAGCTCTGCACACTCCCAGCCAGAACTGCCCCTGGGGAAGGGGGGATGGAAGGTTCCCTCCTGCACAGCCTTGTCCCTGTGAGCAGGGACAGCATCACATCCCCCTCCCTCCATGGGTTCTTCACTGGATCTTGCTTCTGGACATGTGTGAAAAGAAACTTGTTAGCTACAGGTAAACATTCACCCCAAAATCCACATCCACACTCAAGATGATCCCAAAAATGGAGATTTCTTTTTTGACAGTATAGAAAGAATTACATAACAAAGCCCTTCAGTGCAACATAAAAATCTTCCTTCATCCTAGGAACTCAAAATACTCTGCAAACAGTCTGACCCTTTCCAAGACTGTTGAGTAGAGGCTACTTCCCATTTTGTGAATTCCTACTTTGATAAGGAATCCACTACTCCCTGCACTTCCTTCCAGGCAGGACTAAAATGTTTATAAAGTCATTATCTCCTAAAGTGAGAGAGCAGAGCAGAATAAGATTAGAAAGATTATATAAAGCAACAGCTCAGATGAACAATTCGGTGAATGGTGTTCACAGAGCAGCAAATACAATTAATACTGAAATCCTTTTCCTTTCTCAGTATGGAAAAGATAGGCTAAGTTTTTCCATTACTGGAACTCACAGTAAAAAGCAGCTAGAAGCACTTTGGATGGTCATCTCCACATCACCAGATGTATGACACTTCCACAGCAACACTGAACAGAAGAGCTGCCCTAAGAAGTCAGTGCTAACATTTTCAAAGGGTGTGACTTGCACACTTCTCTGAGCTCTTTAAGCTTCATAAATTTGATTTCCTGCTTTATTAATATTTTTACAACAGCTCCCATCTGAGCATCAGAAACACAAACGAAACCAGCACAAGCATAACCCCAGGCAGGGAGAAAGTTCAATGACAACTTTGTCACAGAACACAAATCAATGTTCTGAAGGTCACTAAGGAAACCTCTGCCAGAACCAAGATGAAAACTCAGACTAGTGTTTTTTATCCATAACTCTTTCCTCCTTGAAATATATTCCAGTCTCATCCAGGCTGAATGTTTGACTCTAAAATTTTGAACATAACAATTCTAATTTCCCTCACAATCTATGTTCTGTTTCACCCCTTTAGTACTATTTTAACCAATTGGTTTTATATGTTTTAATAAGGCCATAAATATGGTTGGTTCTACCTAGTTTTAAATCTTGTTCTCTTCCCTCATTGCATTGTTCAATTAAAAAAAACCCACAATTAAGTAATACCTAAAAGAAATCAATCAAATAGTAAGAAAACAGTAAGCTAAGGTTTATTTCCCCAGATGAAATATTTCCCTGCATGCTGAAATAGTATTGCTGGCATGCTTTGTATTTTGATGACAAAAGTAATTTTACAAGCTAAGTATTTTAAATTGCAAAGGGAACCAGATGAACTAACATACTATGAAAGAATAATTAATTATTTCATTGCTTATTCTTCCTAACTTGCACAGTTCACAGCAGCTGCTTATTTAGCTGATTTAAGGATTCCTTTGCAGCTCATTTCAGGTTCATTGCAGATAACTCCCAGTTACACTGCAAATCCTTCTATCCTGACACATCTTGCCCTAATGTGCAATTCAAGGTATCAATGCAATCTCTTCAAGTCACTGTAGCATTGTCTCATTCCCTGCATGCTGGGATACATGCAAGGCATGCTCCAAAAAGCCTGGATCTTTAAAGGGAAAAGTAGGGTTTACATGTTTGTTTTTTTTTTGAAGAAAGACACAATCTCAGGCCTAACATTCTGTGTAAAAGAAAACTGCAAGTCCATTCATATGATGGCAAAACAGACCTTATGATACATTCAGAAAGTCCCTAAAACCTTAGGAAAAGCAGAGTCTCACAGGAAATGAAAAAACAGTAATAAACAGGTTGTGCAAAACTGAGATCTGAGAGTGTCAAGTCTTAACACTGATCTGTCAGTGTAAAATGAGGACGATATTTACCCACAGCTTTCATAGATGTCACTATTTTGAAAGAATTAATATCCCTCACTATTCTCTGAAGCCAAAATGGACAGCTCACTATAATGAGAAATAAAATTGATAGTACAACATCTTTACAGTGTCTAAACCACAGCTTTATTATAGTCACAATATCCATAATTATGAGATAACCTGACACAATTCACTCTCTGTAGATGACATACCAGGCAGAGAGCAAGATAAAGCAGGAAGTACAGAGAGGGGTCTCAGCCCTGCAAATTGTCCTGCACGGACACATCAAAGTCCAGGGGACAAACGTCACTCTAAGGTTAACAGCTGCCTATTCAAACAGAGGGATTTACTCACACAACACAGAGCATGAGGTCACTGTTCAGAGAGCACAAAGCTCTGAGAGTTATGAGGAGAAAGTGAACATGGAGTTTCCATCCTTGGAGATATTCAATGCCAACACAAACCCGTGGGACCCCTCTGGCTGAACCTGCTTTGTGCAGGGGTTCAACAGGGCAGTATCCTTCCAGCCTCAGATATTCTGTGATCCTTCAATATTCCGTTCAAACACAATTTCTTTGATCAAAAGACAGCCACCAAGTGCACTAATCTCAGTAAGGCTCCTCAAAGGTAAAAAAAAAACAAAACCAACTTTGTGTCCATAGATCTCAGGGAAAGTTCAGAACTCTTTTGGACTTTGCAGGGGATTAAACACTTGGGAAAATATTCTGAAAACCTTCAGAAGTCTATCAAGATTATGCATAAATCCTGAAGGCATATGCAGCCATGCAGAATCCTTATATTTAGTATTTAGGAAGATGTAAGGGATTTTTCTGTTTGTGAGCTGGAATTCTTATACCTGTGAACAGACCATTGATTGATTATATGTCTGGATGGTGTCTGGATGGTAACTGAGGGGATGCCTCAAGGCTGTTTCAAACCCACTCTCCTGCTATACAGCCTGAAGACAGGGAAATCAGCAATGACTGAGGGATGCCCTCCACACCAGACACTCTGCACATCACCACAGATGCAGCAGCTCTGTATATCATCAGGTACAGCACCAGCTCCATCTTGAAATTTCTATTTAAGACTCCCAGAGGTTCACCAGCAAGAAATCATTGCTTAAAAAACCATAAATCTTTAGTACTTGCAGAATTCTTAGAATCTGTTTAGTTCTGATTCTTGCCAGCCATCCATCAAAAATACAACAGAGCCTACTGCGTCTACTTCTGTCAAGGTTTTGCAAAACAGAAACTTGCGGGATTTTAAGTAGCTTTGACACTGAATCCACTCTCTGGCATTCCCCAAGTGGCTCAGTTCTGCAAATGAAGAATGGAATACACCACAAGCTTTGATGGTGTAATTCTTCATTGTTTTCCTGTTACGGCTCTCTCTCGCAGACAGCTGGGACTGCTGACGCTGAACTCGGGAGCAGTTCTGCTGCAGCCAGGCAGTGCTGTGCAGTGTCTTCCCACTGCCAAAAACATCTCCACCTCTGCACGGGGCACAGCAGACTCCTGTGCCATGGGTCAGGCTCAGGACAAACGCAGTAGGATGCAGGACAGCCTCTTTCACCCAGGGAGATGCTGTGAGGGCACAGCTCTCCAGACATGGTGGGACATTCAAAGGCAGCTCTGGTACCTTCTCAGCACCAGGGAATCACAGACTCACTAAGGCTGGAAAAGACCTCCAGGATCATCAAGTCCAACCTTTGACACAACACCACCTCGTCAACTAAACCCCAGCACTGCCATGATTTCTGGAACACCTCCAGGGCTGATGACTCCAGCACCTCCCTGGGGAGCCCATTCCAGTGCTTGACAACCCTTTCCACAAAGAAATGTTCAGCAGGAAGTCCAGAAATTCCCCTGTCCACCCAAATCACCCAGAGTCAAGGGTTCCTCAGGCCCCCTTAAGTGTCCCAGACTTCTGCAGAGCTTCACACACTGCAATGACACTTGCAGGCACCCCCTGAGGGAATCACAGGATGGTTTGGGTTGGAAGGGACCTTGAAGATCATGTAATTCCACACCCCTGCCAGGGGCAGGAACACCTTCCATTATCCCAGGCTGCTCCAAAGCCAAGGATGTGCTTTTCTGGGCAACCTGTGCTAGGGCCTCACCACCCTCAGAGGGAAGAATTTCTTCCCAGTATCTGACCTAACCCCACTCTTTCAGTCTGAAGCCATTCCCCCTTGTCCTGTCACTATATATAGTGCAAATAGTCTTGTCCCATCCTTCCTCTGACTTCCCTTCGGGTACTGGAGGACAACAATTAGGTCACCCTGCAGCCTTCTCTCTTCCAGGATGAACAATGCCAGTTCTCTCAGCTGGAGGCGGCTCTGCAGGTGTAGTCTCACCTGAGCGGGGCAGAGGGGCAGAATCCCCCCTTCCCCCGCTGCCCACACAGGGGGATCAGCCCAGGGCACGGGGGGTTCAGGGCAGGGGCAGGTCCAGCTCCCACCCACCGACACCCCTGAGCTCTTCACCCCCGGCTCTTCTCCCAGCCTGGATCGATGCCGGGGCTGCCCCGACCCAGGGCTGCGGTACAAACATCGGGACGGGAAAGGCTCCGATTTCCCCGCCGAGCCGCGAACCCCCATTTCAGAGCGCCTCAGGCTGCGATGGGAGGGCACGGGCATCACCCTCCCGGCACACCGACCCTCACGGGCCGGGCTGGCGGCGGCGGCACAGGCCGAGCCTCCCCGCCGCCATCTCGGGCCGCCCCCGCCCCGCCCGGCTCCATTTCCCGGGATCGGCACCGCCCCGGGAACCCGGCGGGAGCGGGCAGGGACGGCACCGCCGCAGGTACGGGGGGACCCCGGGGCGGGCACGGCTCCAGCGCAGCGCTCGCTGCTCCGGGAACAGCTTCCCCTTGGAGCCATCCCGGCGCTGGATCGCCTCCTGCCTCCCCGGGCGCTGGGGAGGCCAAGGGCTGCAGCTAAAGCGTGAACGAGGGCGCTGAATAACGACGGGAACGTGCGCTGATGCTGAAAGGCGGACTGGTTTTAATGTCTGTGTTCGCGGGTGTTTTGCAGGTCAGTTCCAGCGCACAGTGCGAAAGGAAAGAGGATGGAAGGAGGAAACGCTGCCAGGGAAAGAGTCCTCATTACTGGAGGAGGAGGTTATTTTGGCTTCCGGTTAGTGCATGAAATAGTTATGACATGCAGGAATACATGTAAGAGGCTGCTGCTGCTGGGGAGGCAGCAAAACCCATCTGTAGAAGGGACTCCTGTGGGCCTGAGACTCCTGATCCAGTTGATCCCGTCTCCTGGTTCACCCCGGCTCTCGGTTTTAAATAAACGCAGTTACTCTGTTTCCAGAGGCTGTAAGTAATGCTGTTGTGCCGTTTCCAGATGTCAGGTATCAGCTGCTCCGCAGACATTTCCCTGTGTGCTCACCTCTGTAGAAGGGTGGGATCACCATCGTCAGCCTGCTCTGAAGGACAAGCCTACACTTGTACAGAATTTTTCTTTTGACCTGCAAATAGTTACACATGTGCTTAGCTCTACAGATTAACAACTCCAGCTGAACTCCCAATATATTATTTTCATGAACAGTGATGGTTTAGGATTATAGCTGTTAATAAGGTGAACATTTCAGTGAAATCCATTTTCCCTTGCTGTAGCTGGCTCTGCAGGCTATGTAAAGAAAAAAAATATCCCATTTTGAGCCCTAGACTATGACTGCTCACAGAAGGGAGAGAGATCACAATCAGGACCAGAAAATAAATTTCAAGTCAGGGAAAGGGGAAAAAAAAATCTCAGAAGATGCCTATCTGACTTCTGCTTCACTTTTCCCTCCACTCTCATGCCCTTAAAGCACAATAGAAATACAAAAATATAGAAACGCCAGAGTTATACCTTGTGTCAATACCTGTGACTTGGAGTAAAATGTAGACATGTGGCCAAGTATTCATAGCAGCTTAGAAGCCTCTCCCACTCCTCTTCTCCATAAATTTCAAACACAACAGCGAAGACCAACCTGTTGTTTTGATAGAACTGGGATGGCACAAAAGCAGTAAGATAAAACAAGTAAAGCTTTTTTTAAAAAAAAAATATTTGGCAATAGTTGCACATCTGAAAGTTGCTGTTGCTAGTCTGAAGGGGACAGAACTTGAGTTATTTCTCTTCAGAATTTTCATTTACAGCAGCCTCTTTTTTCTTTCTTTTTTTTTTTTTTTTTTCTCCAAGTATTGATAGAGTGTGAGAAATCAGTTCAGTACCCAAACTATCACAGCTGAATCTTCCCCATAGTAGGGGGTTGAGTATTTAAAAGGCTTCCATCAGAAAAATAATCAGCACAAAAACAATTGATAGTCTTCTCTCCCTTCCAGGTGGGATGTTTCATGCATGGTGCTGTATCCTAACATATGGTTTCTGTCATGTTTCAGTTTAGGTTGTGCCATATATCAAAAGGGAGTCGATGTGATCCTCTTTGATGTTGTGAAGCCACTTCAAACCGTGCCAGAGGGAATAAAGTTCATGCAGGGAGATATCTGCTGCCTGTCTGAAGTGGAAGAAGCTCTCAGAGATGTGATCTGCGTATTCCATATCGCTTCCTATGGAATGTCTGGCAGGGAGCAGCTGAACCGAAAACTTATAGAAGATGTTAATGTGAAAGGAACAGAAAATGTCATCCAGGCCTGCAAGAGCAGGGGAGTGTCGAGCCTGGTTTATACAAGTACCTACAATGTGATATTTGGAGGCCAGGTTATAGAAAATGGGGATGAGTCTCTGCCTTACCTACCTCTGCACCTTCACCCTGATCACTACTCCCGAACAAAATCTCTGGCTGAAATGAAGGTGCTGGAGGCAAACGGTGCTGAGCTGGGAAATGGGAGAGGTGTGCTAAGGACCTGTGCTCTCCGCCCAGCAGGGATCTATGGGCCTGGGGAGCAGAGACACCTCCCAAGGATAGTCAGCTACATTCAAAGGGGACTGTTTAAATTTGTGTATGGAGACCCTCTGAGTCTGGTAGAGTTTGTACACGTGGACAACCTGGTCCAGGCTCATGTCCTTGCCTCCGAGGCCCTCAGAGCCAGCAAGCAGCACATTGCTGCTGGCCAGGCCTATTTCATTTCTGATGGCAGGCCTGTAAATAACTTTGAATTTTTCCGACCGCTCGTGGAAGGTTTGGGTTACAAGTTCCCAACCCTGCGCCTTCCCCTCTCCCTTGTCTATTTTTTTGCATTCCTTACTGAAATAGTTCATTTTCTTGTAGGACGTGTTTATAACTTCCAGCCCCTCCTGACTCGCACGGAGGTTTACAAAACTGGTGTCACACATTATTTCAGCATGGAGAAGGCCAGGAAGGAGCTGGGCTATCAGCCCCAGCAGTACAGCCTGGATGAAGTGGTGGAGTGGTTTAGATCCCAGGGATGTGGACCCAAGCCAAGAAATTACACCATGATGCACGTGGTTAGGGATGGAGGACTGCTTGTGGTGCTGATTGCTGTGCTGGTCTCATGGTTTCCATCTGCAGTGACATTTTCACTCTGAAAGATGAAATGCTGAGGACAGAATTTAGTTATGTTCTCTGCTTACTCTTGGTTTTGATAGACAGGTAATAAAAGATTTAAAAAAATACATATTTGTGTGATTGAGGTAAATAACAGCTTTATCCCCAAGGAACAGAACTGCTAAGCAAAAAGGTGTAATTTTATATATATACTTTCTCTTCAAAGTCAAATTGATCAGATCACTAACAAGATGAAGCTCAGTGTTACTGCAAACAGCATTTTATTCTCAGGTACAACAGCACAATGCAGAAAATGGAACAAATGTCAGTTAGGCTGACCCTTCCACCCCGATGGGATTATACTCCTGATCCCTGCCCTTTATTCCTAAAGAGTTTGTGTTACATCCAGAGGAGGATAAACTTATTCTTTGATCACATTCCAAACCCCAGTTCTGCTTTCCAGTTTGGATGTATATATGCCTAACCAAGATTAACTGATAAACTTCTAGACAATAAACAAATGGGGTTTTTACATGAGTACATTCTGGTAGGCTTTCCTGAGTTAACTCTGATATCTAATGACATTTCTGGAAAATGCAATGTGCTTAATCTAAATTACAGCAAAGTGCTTGAAGCACCACAGATTTGTAGATTTTTCTGATGGTAAAATATGCCTGTTTAAAATGAATGAGCTAGCTATAGTGCATTCATAAATAAAACCTATGATTTTTCCCAGCATTATCGAATGGTTAAACAAATAATTCATCAAAGACATTTGGTGAGTGATTGTGTTCACGTTCCACTATTTATAAAACACTTTTAGCCTTTAATAATATTTCTTTAACACCTGACACCATCTGAATAGAACTTCAGCTTTGTAATAGGAAGATAAACACTTGCTACAAGGAAACGCATAATTTTGTGGAATTTTAAGATTAAGAAGATCAGACTATAAGTACAGGTCACTGCTGTCCCATGCAAGTCCCTCTGTCAATTTAATATAGAAACTGAGAAATTTCACCTCAAATGTTAAACAAAGTTGTTTCCCTTAGCATTACAGCTTCTGTACCCTTTGATAAAAGCAGAATCCTTCAAGAATTTAAAACTTCTCTTTAAACTTTAGTCTTTCCATTTTAATGACTGAAGCTACACAGATCTTGAATTATTAGTAACTTCCAGATATTTCTGTTGAACTCTGCTGCAACTGAAATGGGGAAGTAATGAATAAGAAGCAGAGCAGTTCCATTGCACTGTTAAAGGATTCTCAGAAAACAAGAGGGCCTAAATAGAGGAACCAAGCTAGAAATCCACAGGACCCCTGCTTAGAAGATGCAGATTTTTGTAGCTCATGGTGACTGGAGACAGCAATATTGTTTTGACTGTTAAGTTCTCTCCCTGATAAGTTTACCTTAAAAAAACCCAGCGCACACTACTGATAACTTTTTGTATTTTTATGCTTGAAATCTGACTTTTCTCCCTCATTCCCCTACCAGTAAGTGCACCGTGAAAGAAACTAAATTTAATACTTAGCTTGAGGGACAGCTCCAGAGAGAACTCACTTTTTTTTCCCCTCTCAGCAAATAAGCTGTTTGTGTAGCAGGAGTGTTGCATGCTCTCTTATAAAGAGCTTATGTGCCTCCAACTGAGCGCTGATGGCACAAGGGCCACACTCCAGGAGTCATTAATATACAACACCATCTGCAGAAAGAAGAAATCTTTTTAATAAAACAGAAAAAAGACATTCATGACCTCATGAAAGCACCGGGCCGATGCTCTCTTTCCAACAGCTCTGTTTTTTCAAGTGGAAACCACTTTGTTCTTTTCCCCTTTAAGTTCTCTGGCTTTGACACAATGTTATCAGAAATAGATTAAAAAATCCTCATGCCAGCAGAAGACAAAACCAAAATGCAGAAGAAATTGCACAAGCCTGTTGCACAGAAACAGCGTCAGTATTTCATGACAAGTCTTGTAAAAAAATTGTTTTTAACATAGGGAACTGAACTCCTGTGCCCCGGAGGAATTTTCTCTGCCATTTGTAATCTTTTAGCAAAACTCAGCTAGTGCTATTTGTAATTATCTCAACGGTGGGGCTGGTGAAAAACATCTATGGAAGGGTTCTTAAGCCATGAATCCTAAATCCACACCGTCAGTACCAGCTGAGGTTCAGGCCCTGGACAGCTTTTGAGGTACAGCAGCAGCGGCAGCTCCTGACAAGACAAAAATAGCCCAACAAAACCCCAAATACCAGAAGTCCTGCAGAAGCTGAGCTCAACACGTGAGGCTTTTCATCTGCCTGGAGTCAAGGACAGAACTCTCAGATAACAGAGCAGGAGGCACTATTTTGTCCTAATGGCCCAAGAGTGTGCTCCAGCACAGGGAATTAATGTGGGGACACACCCCAGAGCCATCATCCCTGCTCTGGGGATTCATTAATTCCATGTCAATTAGCTCCATCTATTAAAAAAACAAAGTCCTGACCACAGCAGAGGTGAAGGATACACTTACTCTTTCCAAAAGGAAAACAGGCAGTCTGTGGCTTAAGGAGATACTCTAAAATTGCTTGAAAATTCCATCCCTGTAAAGATGGGCACAACTGCTCTATTTGAAGTATTTTACAATGAAAATTCTCCCTCCTTTTTTCTGGCTTTTGTCATTACTCCTCGTGTATGAATAGCTGGGTAAATTAGGGAAATTAATTCAAGTGTTGTGTCTCTTTTCAAATTTTAATTACCCGTTTTCCTGAATTCCTGAATTACCAGAAATGCACCTAAAAATTGAAAGAACAAAATGAAAATATAGCTCAGATTCAATTTTTCCTAGTCCTCAAAATTACTGAACAATTGATAGGTGCCTCACTAAGAGTGATCCTGATGTTTAAAGTGAATAGTTTAAGTTTACTTGGTTGGCTACTTAACCTCAGCACAGCATCTCAAGGTACAAGTTTGCCAGATACACATGAAAACTTATACTTCTTATGTGCATTTAAATATATTTATTTTAGATGCTTAATCAAACCAGATTTTTATAAGCCCTTCTCCTAAGGGACCCAACCAATAAGTCCCTTTGTTTCTATTTATTACTGATTCCCACATATTTCCAAAGTATAGTGGCATATTTAATAATTCACTATGAGCTCTTAAGAGGAAAAGGATCCTGAATGCTGATAATTTTCACATATTGTAAAGAATCTGGGGATTAAACTGCAATTCAGAAGCACAC
>VZUA01074352.1:6896-22681 GCA_013401035.1 Horornis vulcanius | reverse complement strand
TGATAAAGACATGTATTTCTTTTCAGGAACCAGTGAAGTTAGTTTTATTCTCATACACACTGACATTCAAAAACAGTATTTTGACAATCTGTCAGATCTTGCTCTGAAACATAATCGCTTTATTTTTAGTTTTATAGATATTTATGACTTGTAAAAAACCATAATTTATAAAAGAGATTTACCCTCACTGTCATAATCATCTGCAATTTCCTCTTGGAGTCATTTGGCATTGGGTCATACTCCTCATTTCTCATGTTCTCTGGCTGCAGCACGTAGCCAGTGCGTCCATTCAGGGAAAACAAGGCATGGTTCAATTGCATGTATTTATCTGGGGAGAGAGATAAACAGTCTCAACATAAGATCCCCTGGAATAAAGCTAAGGAAATACCAGATTAATGGCTCCTCTCTGCCATTCTTTCTGGTCACCACTTCATCAGAAAGAGCTGCAAAGGTGGAAGACTCGGTTCCTTCAGTAACTGAATCTGACAGACCATTTTTCACCAATTCTAATCCCAAAAAACCCCATCTCCATTCCCAATTAGCTTCCTAGCAGTGTATCACAAACTAGCTGGCCCTCACCAGGAAGTGGAATACAGCCCTCCCTGTGGCTGCACAACCATTCATCCATCTGGAACTCACTGCAAATATCTCTCTTTGCTTACCACAAAGAGATCAAGGTGAAATAAATCTTTTAGGGCTTGGGAGCAGTTAGGCTCAGAGACAGGGCTTTTTCTGGGGACCTATTTCCTATTTCTGGGGCCCAGCTCTGGATAGCAACCCACACATTAAAATGCAAACTTCAAACACCGCTTTTTGCAGAGAAGTTCAAATAATTAGGATGGTGATTAGAAGGGCAGAAGAGCCATAAAGGGGCTCATTTACAGTGAAACAGAAGGTGGATTAGATTCTTTTTCAAAGGGAAAATTACCTGGAGTTTGGAAGTTCAGAGCCACCATCTGGGAACCGCAAAGCCAGAGGCGAAATGGGTCATAGTTGGATGAGTCAACCCTCTGTCCTTTGGGATAGACACGGGTCAGGCCCTTCAGGTTGTACTTCAACAACTCCAGTGGCTTTTGCTTAACTATGCTCTCTGCCTTGGTTTCCACAAAAGAACGGATTTCTCTGAAATCAGGATTGTCTACACAGAGGTAGGAGGAAGAGTAGGTTACCAAAGGAAGAAAGAAGTGGACATTTATACTGTATTTTCACCAACACTTTGTTTTACTTTGTTTTGCCTTGTCCTTTAATGCAATAATTGGCACTGTTTTCAGGCAGACACAGCAAAGTGGTTGAAAATCAAGCCTGAAAGTTTAAAATTGCCTTCCTGCCACACGTTTTACAGAAGGGCAGATAAGAGCCTGCAGTCATGTTCTCATCTCATCATTGCTAATAATGTACTTCTGATCACTATAACACATATTTAAATGAGACATCTTTTCCTGGGTCTAAATGGGGAGAGGAAAGGGTGAGCCAGGGTTAGCCAATGTCTCAAAAAATTACTATAATTATAATGTCTTANTAAAATTAAAAAATGCACAGTAAACCTCTTTATGAAGGTTTTCTACAAACAAATCACAAGTGTTCAGTCAGAGTTTTTAATCTCAAAAAAGTCAATTGACACACAACTAGTGAGCTTCCCCATGGAATATTTATCTGAGAGGGTGTCTCTAGTTAACTAATTAAAATTTCTGGCAGTTCTTTTGTGATAGATGAACAGCACCAAGTTCCCTGGTGTACAATTTCAAAGTGCTTTTGAAAACTGCCTGGGTGAAGCAGAACTTTGTTTTCCAATAAGACAGATTTTATCTTCAGACCTAAAATCCCAGCTAACATCTGTAATGATAGCAGAAAGGGTAAAAATCAGACGTAACATTAAAGGCAATACCTAAATTGTCCTTGGTTTTGCTTGTTGGCTTGCAGTAGATTACTAGATCAGATAATTCAATAGCAATTAACTGATTCTTTTCCCAGTATTTCCTCCTGTTCTCCTGGAAAACATAACAAAGTTTTAGATTATAGGAACACTGAGTATTATGGCACAGTAGCTCCAGGGTGCACTCTAATGAATGCACTCTTTGGTGCCCAGATTCCTATCTGATACCTTATACACTTGCACAGATGTAATGCACTTTCAGACCCAGCTCAGAGAACAGGTAATAACCAAATGGTGAGGTTTACTTGGGGATGTACTTTTAGGGGGTTTTTTTGGTGGGGAGAAAGGTGTTGTTTTATAACCAAGGGTTTCAGTTCTTCCCTGACCAGTCATGCTTGAAATCATGGCAACTTTTTTTTTTCTTTTAATGTGGCTCTACTCAACTCATTTTTAGTTACATTTTTAACCCTATACCTCATATAAATGCAAATGTATGCAGAAAAAATGCAAAGGGTAGTAAAGTGTTTCTGAATCTATTTATAATCCTTGGCAGAACTTAAGTCTTGTTAGTAACTCCCAAACAGTGAAATTCAAACCCTCTGAGCATCATTCCTATGCCGTTTTCTATTTATGCACCAAACCCATCATGTTCAGTATGGAAAGTCATGTGCAATCTCGTTGAAATCCCCAGTACCAAACCCACTCTCTCAACTTCCACGTTTGCAAGCACCTGCTCTGAGGAAGCTGAGCAGTGTTCCCTGCCAGCAGAGACTGGGAACTGCTAAAAGCAGCAAGACGTGTCCTGAGTGGAGACATTTGGGCTGGAGGCTTTTCAGGCATAAGAAGCAGCTACAGGATAAAACATGTTAGAAAAGTCCCATACTGAACAGTGATTAGCTTTGGCACAAAAGATCATGAAGCAGCAGCAATCAGGAAGCCTTCCAAAAGAATTCCCTCAACAAGACAAACATAAAAGGAGTAAAAATCAGAACTAGGGAGCCACAGGTTTCCAGAATATCTCACTGAACCAGAGATTACACATTGAAGTCTAAGAAAAACAAAGAGGAATACAGTGTTTAGACTTGGAAATAACCTGGAAAAAAGCTGTAGAAACCTCATTGCACTTGGTGATGCACCACAGTTCACAGACATGACCCAACAGTAACCAGAGCTCTGAGCAGCAAAAGATCGCTTTTTGGTGGCATGGGCTCATTTCTAGCCAGAACCCTCTAGAGATAACCAAGCAGGAGAGCAAGGAACAGCCACCTCAGGGAGCATGGCAAGTGTCAGTACTGAGCACAATTACAACAGACATGAAGCTCAGTGGGGTTTTTTTGTGCATAACAGACATTGCCCAAAACCAAACTCCTTTAAAAATCCCCCTGTATCACATTGCAGCACAGTCTTAACTCGTTCCCCAAAATTCAGCCTGTTAACTGTACTGGCAACAAGGGCCTTTCCTCCTCTTCATCCCCTCCCCATGCAGCAGTCAGTCTATCATGTGAACTTTGTAGAGGCCACACTGTGAGAAAAGCCTCCCAACTGACAGAAATGACTTTTAAAGCATCTTTGAACACAGAGTGTTTAATACTTCTCCAACTGCACGGTGAGAGAAAAAGCTGCCAGGCTCCTGAAGAGCCATTGTTGTAGCATAAAAACATTCAATTTGGAGACACTTCTTTTAGGTCATGCTTCTCTTTTTCTCATTTTTACTTCTAAATGAAAGCCTGGCACAAGAACTGTGTCTGTTCTCCCGCAACAGTAGGNCCCAGCTATAGAAAATGGCAGGTTAACTGATTCACATGAGTACTACAGAAGCTATTACTTTCCCAAAAGATTTGGACAGACTGTAGATTACTACTGCCTCAATGGCTATTCAACCCCCAGAGCACTTCCATTCCACCTGAGAGATAAACAGCATGAGCCAACATGATACTGAAACACATTTTCCATCAACCATATCATCCACTTAACAATAAAAGGTAAATAAAAGCAACAACTACAAAAAAAAGAGTATCCTTAAGCACAGCCCAAGTAAGGACTTTTTGGTCAAGTCAGAGATTTCTTAAATACTAGAAAAGATTATAGGGAGGTAAATTAGTACATCAGTACAGGAAAAGCAAGTCCTGAAGAATGTCTTTAAGTGGCAGTAGAGGGACATGGCTAAATTTAGGCAGAATCCTTGAATCTTTAGGGAAGTATTTGGAAATACTGCTACTGAAGAACTGGGAAATCCAGAATGTGGTTATTAGTTACAAATAAAGTATTAGCCAAACAATCCTCTATCAGTGCCACTGCATTCACTGGAAAACAGTTAGCAAAGAGGATAAGAAGAGTTTAGGGAACGGCAGCTCAGATTTCACACATCCTCACTGGTGGGTTCACAGCTCTGAAAAGAAAGATATCAGAGCTTCTGCTGCTTAACACTGGGATGAACCAGTGTGACCAGATGAAAAATTGTAGTGGTATCCACTCTGGCCTACCAAGCACACTTCACTGAGGGACAGGGTGCAACATAGACAGTACTCTGCTGAAAAACTGTTAACATCAATTTACATAAAATGCTAATTCATGTACTATTCCCCAGAGAGGTTATGGAACAAGATTCACAGCAGCAATAAAATGAACAAACAGCAATATGCAAGAGGGTGAAGGACCAGGTGAGAGCAACATTTAGCAGTATAGGGCAGCTAAAGACAAAAGCTGTTGTAAATTTATAGCAGTACATTATTAAAACAACAACAGATAAATTTGCAGCAATACCTCTTCTGCTGTTTTCCAAGTGATCTCACGGACACTTTGGTACCATTCAAAGAGTTCTTCTACTTTATCAGTTGCAAACTCAACACATGGATCTTCTGGATTCTTAGGTTCCAGAATGAAGACAAAAGGCTTTTTGTGTTTTCCTTGTGGCATTTTCACTGTTAGGTGACACCATAGCAAGAAATTTATACTGAAATCCAACAGCTCTTTTTCTAAGGAGTCATTGTTGATTTATTGCAACATTTAGTATTATGAANTAAACATGAAAGAGTCTGCTCAACAGAGAAAGGTCAGGAGTCATATATAAGCATCAGAAAATACACACCAACGTTGTACGTATTGAGCACCAGGATGCCACGACACAGAGAGCCCAGAGGGTTGTCCTCAATGATCTGAAAAACATGAGTTAAATCTGACCCTAAATCTCTTGAGTGAACATGTACAGGACATTAACAAATAATAAATGTGCACCATTAAATCTAATCTCAGCTTTACTGAAAACATGCTCACAAGAATCTCTCCAGTGAGAGCAGTCAAAACAAGAGTACTTTGTAGTAGCTTCTGTCCTGACACAACTGTTCATTTTTCATGCCTGCTTAAGGTTACAATAACCAGGGGGAAGGAAATGTAATACTTGTGGTTTTCTCCAAAGACTTCTAGAAAATCATTGCAAGTGCTTCAGAAGAACAAAAGAATTCGATGTTTTAGTTCTGAAATTCAAAAATGTCAAAACTTATTACTATTCAGTTCTGTTTTCTTTTGTTCAAGAGTTCTTTGTCCAAGACATGGGACCAGATTTTTTAGATTCTTTTGACAAACAGGATTCGTTTATGTACAAAAACACGATAATGGAGAGTAAAATGATTAGTAAGGTGTGTTTGGACATACAATTTCCTTATTTGCAAATATTAAGACAGTGATTATACAGGAAAACTAGTTAAGTTTCAGGCACGTTATTGTTAAGCCAAACTATGAAAAATCAAAACTGTTTATGATTTTTTTTATTGGCAGGAAACAACCAGAATCTCCTAACATGTCACCAATTCAGGTATCATAAAATCAGAGATACATGGGGGTCCCTTCCAACACAAGATATTCTATCTCCTTATATAGCTTTCAGCAAGGGATGTCCTGACAAAAACACTCAGCAGCAGAGAACAATGAAGAATGCATTCATCCTTCTATTCTGCTATCTCAAACACAGCACATTGAATTGTGAGTGTATAAACCAGATTTCCACTTCCAGTAGGTCCCAAGGAAATGTAGTGGACAAACCGTAACCCTCACCTGATTTTCAAGCTCAGCAGAGTTATCAGATGACAGATCTTCAACGTAATTAGATGGAAAATAATGTTGGACTTTTTCTCCATAATCCCCCTTCCACCTGAATGAAACAAAATTTAAACAGAAATGTAGAGAGAATAAAAAAAAAAAAAAGTTTAAGAGCTTCAAAAGGCCATTAATGAAGCAATAATCCCCAAGAAAATGTTCATTAATACCCCATACTAGATTGTCTAGCTGGCTATCACCAAAAATATAAATGATGAAGTAGCTAAGAGCTCTAACAAAGTGATCATTAACTGTAGTAACAGATGATTCAGAGGGATTACAGTTACTGTAAATTGCAATTAATGACTTAAGAGGCTTTTTCCCCCTCCAGTACTAAAAATACTATTATGTGGTTGATTACCCTGTAGAAACTGCAGGGAAACATTAGATTCCCAAGCTTTCCAAGCAATTTACAAGCCAGCTAAAAAAGAAAACCTGTTATGAAAGGAGACTGTACAGAGCACTAAAAAGGTGGGTTTGATTCCTGAGAAATGCTTAGCAGAGCAAGGACAGAAGTAGAGCAACGATTGCAATGACTTCCCACAACACACAAATGTTCAGGAAGTATGGATGTAGTACAGGAAAAAAAATATGGGATATACCAGGCTATGGAGGTTCTGCAGGCTGAGGTTATTGCTGTGGGATAGAAAAATGAAAAAGACATGAAAGGAGAATTGAAGATTAGGGGATTTTTTGTTTGGGTTGTTTTTTTTTAATACACTGGCATAGAGATTTATAAAGGCACAGTTAATAAGCAGCAACCAGACAACAGACAGTTTTTAAAAACTATTACTCAAAGCTCATTTTTTCCTTCATCTAGTAAGTCACCAGAAGTTCTCCCAGGAGGAATCTTTGTCCTTACCAGCCTCCAGTTTCCTTTGTGACATTATGAATTAAAGCTCCTCGAGAGAAGCTCAATTCATCACTCCTTTTGGCTCTGTAGTCATACAAGGCTTTCACTGTTCTCTGAGGCTTTAAGAGAAACAGAGCAAAGGGGTCATCTGGGGGGACAGGTCATAAAATAATCAATAATGAAATCTTAAAACAAAAAAAAAATAGGGAGGATTGGATTTTTTTTTTCTTGTTGTTATGAAGCTTAGAAAACAAAATACTGAAGTTCCAGAGTGACATCTATTGGTGGAAGTAAGTGATGCTACTTTGGTATTATGAAAGTATCAACTTAAAAAAAAAAAAAAACAAAACAAAAAAAAACCTTTTTTGGGTATTGCATCATAATTAAGGTAGAAAACATAAAGCAGAATTTTTTTTAAAAAAGACATACAAATCTTCTATTTTTATAACACATATTCATAAGCATTTGGAGTTTTCAGGCTTAGGTGCCTACAAAACCTCCACTTCAAAACCACATCAGCTATCCTGCTGGTCACATTTCCTTTAGGAAGATGTGCAGTTTTAGCAGGATGAGCTAAACCTTTATCTTGAATTTACTACTACCCAAATGCTTCAGCAGCAATACAAATTCACTGGCCAAAAAGACTTAAAAAGAATTATAGTCACAAAATTTACAAGCAGTTGATTTTCATGAGCATTTACAAGTAGGCAGGAACTTGCAAGAATTACAGATAAGTAACATTTGCTGGGACACTTGTCTTTAAAACAGTATATAAAGGACAAAAACTCTAATAACTCATTAATAGACCAAAAGCACCAAATTTTTATAGAAAGCACATGAATAAACTCTGCACTTACTTGTGCATTCAGAATATATTTGCTAATGGAACAAGGGTGCACAGACACCCACAGACAAAGAAATTTTCTTGTTGTACTTTCTTTCCATGAAGATGTGGCCCTCTCATAGGTATTTAATTTGGGGGCCCACCAAACCAAATCACCTCCACAGACCCAAGAGCAGAAAGTACCTAAATTCCCAGCCTGAATGAATTGCTGCAGGATTTGCACACAAGAAAAATGTGTGTAGAAATTTTAAAGAGAGGCTAGAAAAAAGCCACACCCTTTAAATTTCTGTTGTCCAGTCTGCCCTAGATCAAGCAGCCTGATGCTTTCAATTCTTCTTATTACTGCCAACAGGAAACCAACAAGTCTAATTTTCAGAAGTTTACAGTAAGTGTGAATATCTTTCTTTAAGCATACCACTGTGGGGGTGATTTCACTGGGCTCCACATACATCTTGACTTCATAGAGGGAATTAATATCTTTTTCCTAAAAACAAGAAGGAAAGAAATAATCAAGTTTCAGGAATCAAAAAATTATAAAAGTACTTCATGTTTATAGAACATTTCTTTCTGAAACCATCTTTTTGACAGCACATAGGCCAACAGAAGAGAAGGGAAGACAGACACCTCTGTTTTGTTCACTTCTATAGTTGAAGATAACTGAAGATGTGTTATTTAATCTGTCTATGCCTCAGTTTAATGAACAGTAAAACTCATTGAAACAGCAATACCTCACAAAGGTACCTCTTTATCAGTCAAAAGTTTTGTTGATTGTGAGTACTCTTCTATGTGCAATCAGGAAAGAAATACCTGCACTTATGATTTCTGTGCCACAGTACTTTAGTACCAGTAGCTCCACTGTTAGATAACTCTACAACACTACACGGAGTCATATTTTTCATTTTATCATCTCCTTGTGATTCCATTTGAACCCAGTCCTAAGATACAGAACCATGGCTATAGGCATTATAAAAAATCCTGAGGTCTATAATCTTTTTAGTCTCTTCTAGTCTCCCCAGAAAAATCAAAATCCCCAGGTTTTGATTTCCTCAGACCTGCCAGATGTAGTTTCCTGCAGCTTCTAAAAGACATATATTGAAAAGTGAAGACAGCACCTCAGGCTTTCCAAAGCAAAGCTCCCTCAAAATGAAACGCATCCATCCAGAAAGTAGCCCTTTATCCTCAGCTAATTATCCAGGCTCCTAGTTTAGTCAATGACTAGAGACAAGTCTCCTGGGGAGATTTCTTCATGCTTATCTCAGTGAGCCTTCAGAGGTACCTTTTACCACAGAAGGTAGTAGGATACCATCCCTGAAATGTCCAGAGTGAGAGGCACAGCAGAATATTTCATTTTTTTTCTGATGCTCTTAGCAATTGCAATCTGCACCATCATTTTAAGACCACTGCCCACTTCAGCAATAGAAGATAGGGCCAACTTCAGGCAAGGCTATTATCAAAATCTCATTTTAGTAGGGCAACGACACCCAGCATACAGTTGGGCTTCTCTAATCAAATCATGGGGAAGGCAAGAGCTGGCTTTTAATCAAAGATGAAGCTGTTCTTCACACCTTTGTGAGAGAAGCCAGTATAGCCATCTCAATTTCACAGAAAGTGACCTGCTTAACCTCCCCCAGAGATCCTGTACCGGAGCCAGGGCCCAGCCCAGCCCCCAGTCCATCCCAGTCCATCCCAGTACCGTGCTGTAGCGCTCCAGCAGCTCCTCTGTCACGGGGTAGCGCAGCTTCATCTTCCTGTACAGCGGGTGCTTCTCGTAGTAGGTCACAAGCTCCACCAGGCTCTCAAAGTAGGCCGAGGTTCCCAGCACAAAGTGCCGCCCCTCCTGCTGGATTCGGAAGTGCTTCACCTTGCCCTCCGCTCTGCAGGACAAGGGCACAGCTGGGAAAGGTGGCAGTGCTCACAGGGAGGGCACCAGGGCTCTGAACTGTACCAGAGCTGCTCTGTGCACCATCATCATGTGAAATGACTTCTCTCTCTGGCAAAGCCTCTTTTATTCAGTTATTATGATTATTACAATCATTTTGATAGCTACGGAAATTGGTTTTTAAAGAAATAAAAATCTTTTGTGCTTGAACACGAGGTTTGTGTTTGCATTGATAAATGCAGTAAAACCATCCATTGACAACCGTCCCATCCAAGAAGATCCCTACACCCTTTACAAGCTGCTGAAGTTTTGGTACTTCTTGTTTTCCCCAGTGTGAAATGGTTTTATTAGGATGCTGCAGCTCCAGTTTCTTCAATGTCCACCTTGGTAACAACAGAAAACTTCACCCCAAAGTACACAGGAGACTGGGGAATTTTGGACATCTTCAATACATAGTAAGGCATGTAAGTAAGCAACTTTATATCTTGCTAAACTGTGGATTTTCAGAGAAACACAATTTCATCTGAAGACATGATGCAGAACACCACAATTCTACGTATTTCATTAATGTTTTTACAAGAACCACAAAGCTGTTCAAAACTATTTCCCCTGGAGAGAGGAGCCAACAATTTCACTTTGACATTTCAGTATTATGACAGGTTAGAATTTCTAGGGGATAAGGACACAGAATCATTGATGAAGCTGCACCTGAACTGCAGTTTTGAAGGCAACTTCAAAATAACACCTTTAGCAAGGAGAGCATGAAAGGGGTCATACACAGTTCTGTATGGGAAGAACAGGACAGCTGGTGCTCAAATAATCTTTATAAAAACATAAAGGTTCAGGCCAGGCACAAATTAACTCTTGCACACAGTCCCATGCATGGCCTTGCTACACAACCATGCTAATTATTCAAAGTTTGAAATCAAGAATAGCATGACTCTAAAAAGACCATTATTTTTTTTAAAAATTAAAACCAGAATATTGTTGGGCTGCTAGGTAAGGTAGTACTGTCTGTCTTTTCTTACCTGAAAGTCATGGCAAAAGAATCAGGTTCATCTCTCTTTCTAATGAGAAAGGCTCCATCCCGAGGAATTCGCATGAGCATGTCTTCTGCCTCACCCCGACTCAAGTTGTTATAGTACCAACTGCAACAGTGAAAAACCAGAATGGGCAAAGCCTTACAATGCTTGTCAAATGTCATTTATGGAGAATAACAGACAGCACTATTAACAACAGAGTTTCAAACATTCTAAGAAAAATTATGCATTAGATTTTTCCCACCTTGGCACCTATGACAACAGTTTATTACAAAACATTGTACAACAGCAGTTTATTTTGGATGAAAGCATCAAGAATATATCAGAACACCTTGTCTGTCTGAAATCATAAAACATAAATCTACATTTTTTCCTGAAACAAAGGCACTGCATCCTGCTTTTTGTCTGCCATTTGGTTTTCAGTATTTATTCCATTTTGACACAGTAGATTTAAGATAAAGCCTAAACACAGACAAAAGAAAAGCACCAGGGATTTTAATTTTTATTCAGAGCTTGATTTGATCTTTCACCATAGGGATGGAACTGTCTTGGATCCAATGTGCCTTCAGTGAAGCAGTGGCCACTTATAGTGGCAGTGTTATCTCCAGCTTATGCAGAAAGGCAGGAGAGTCTAACCCTTAAATTCTCTTTCCCCTCTCACTGGCTTCCAAAGTTATCTGTGGGTGGTCAGTGACTCCCAGATCCCAGGGAGGAAAAAAAAAAAACGATTTTAAAGGCACAGATTAGTATTTTACATGAAAAATATTTACTTTTGCCCACTGCAAAGAAAACAAAGGGCAGTGATAACAGTGTTATGCCAAAAAACAAGAGCAAGCTCTGCCCAGGATCTATGGCAGACAAATACCAGCTGGAAACAAACACCCTGCTTAGCTCCTATCCCAGGGGGTGAAGTCAGCTTAACCAGTTCTGACAGGGTGAGGTGGAGGGCAGGGCTAGGCAAATGTAGCTCTTTGGGCTCACTGCCCCAGTAACAGAGCTTCCAGATGGCACAGACCATGATCACTTATTTGCCAAACCACAGCCAACTACTAAACATCCAACCCGACCCACTGGGTGTTGTAAAACACTACACAAAGAAAGAATTGGCACATTTCCACAGCATTACAGTCCTCACTGCTCTTTCAGTTGCTGCTGGGAAATTGCTTTCCCAGTAACCACTCTTTGTTGCACCAAGTTCTCCTCGGCACCTTTCAGGAAGCCTATTCTTCAAACTTACACAGACAAGCAACACTGAAGTGTGCTCCTGAATCCAGGGAATCTTCTGTACAAAAATCCCACCTAAAGCAAGGCAAGGACACTGACAAGAGAGCAGTGCTTGGCTTCTATACGTACTCCTTGGTCTCGTGGGGGCTGGGGTTGGGCACAGCGTCGGTGAGGCGCAGCTCAAACTCAGCACATCGCAGGTGGGCCTCCTTGTAGTGTTGGATGAGATCATAGATGCTGTCAAAGGTGAGGTTGTCTGTCAGGTAATATTTCACAGTGTCCCCATCGCTGGTGGAACGGATCCGGCAGTGCTGGACTCTACCTGACCTCCTGAAGGAGTAGAGGGGGTGTAAGGGAAATACAGGGTTTGTAACAGGTTTTCTTCTTTCCAAGTATTTCCCCACCCATTCCTGGTCAGCTACTTGGGGAGCTTGCGAAGAGGCAAGAAATCTGTGTCATCTCAGAAAACAGCCAAAGTAACAAGCAACAAACATTCTGACAAGGGAGGTTACAGGACCAAAATCAGTAATTTTCAACTGACAGTAGTTAAAAATCTGCCATAAATGTATTCTGCAAAATCTGCTCTGACAGCTCTCTGGGTCAGAAATCCATCTGACACTATTCCTCATAATGTTCCAACCAGAAAAACAAAAGAAAACACCAAAACCCAGACAAACAAATCCCCTATTAAATTAGTATGACAATGACCATACCAGAACGACAAGGTGTAATCATCAGGGAAAGCTTCACTTTCCCTCACCAGGAATGTCCCATCCTTGCCACCCATTTCAGCACAATATTCCTGGAGCAGTTTCTCAGCAGTTGTTCTCCCCCCTTTCATTTTCCCATGGAACCATTTCTCTTTTAAGTGCAGTTCAGTTCGTTTCACCTCCTAGACCAGAAAATAAGAAATTTTTATAGTGTATTTCTAATTTTATGACTTTGAAACTAAGTACTTGTTATTGGTGATATATAACAATCTACTATTTCAGGACTTCAGCTCTTCCCAGGCCTGAGCTCTTCAGCCAATCACCTTTATAATTACCTTGCTTTACCATCCACAACAGCCAAGTAACATTTAACACAATACACTTAAGTTCATTCGGCTTAGTTTGAGAATAGCAGTAATACTTAAAAGACAGTGCACACATCAGCATTAGCATAGAAGTATTGAAGTTATATTTTATTGTCCTTGCAAGGCCTCCAATAACCAAGGGAAAAAGTTATTTTATTAAAAATAAGGTTAACTAGAGTTGACCTTGACAAAGACCCGTTAATAGCTTTTTTATCCCCACGCTTATCTGATACAGAACGTCTACAATTTCATCAGCATAAAAACATACACATCTGTAGACATTAAAATAATCTGAAGTAATAAAAAGAGCATGTTTAAGCAATAAAACAGAGCCATCACCTTTGATGAATCTTCATCAGCACTCTGTTCTATATCATCACTGAATGAAAGCTTTTCATCAGCAATAGCGCAGTAGTGCCGAGTCCATTTCTGAAAGTTGGGAGATATTAAAACCATTAACAGAGGGAAACTCTCTAACCACTCTCAACCACAATCTCAAAACAGGGTGCAACAATAAAAAAAATACTTTCCTCCCCTCATCCACACCTGTTCAACTGACAACATTACTTACAGAAGTATTAAGAAAATTCATGTAAATTTTCAGTATTTCAGAATGGATTAACAGCATCTAGCAGATGTCATAGAAATAATACCTGTTCTATTGTGTCCCACATGTAAAGTTCTCCCTGTTGCTTCTTTTCTTCTTTCTTTTCTTCCAAGTTCACATCAATGTCTCCCTTTGGTCCCAGTTTTTTGTGCTTAAAAGCCAGGAAAAAAAAATCAACTGTCATGCACTCAGAGAGAATCACATATAAAACTGGCCACAATGTTTCAGCACACTCAGTGTTACCTCAGTGTCTCCCTCCATTGCATAGCACCTTCTGTCATTATCATAACAGCAGCTGTTCCACAAGGAACAATAGCACTGGAACTCCTTTCTTTAAAATTTAGATCCCATAAAAAAAAGGTTTAAAAAACGAGTAGAGGTATCATTGAAGCAGTGAAGAAACAAGTAGTTTGATAAGATCTCACCATTCTTTGGAGAACAGAAAACATGAAGTGACATACAAAGAAATAAGGATAAACAGGAATCCATTTGCAGGAAGTAGCACATAAGGAACAAAAATCAAAACAAAAGAAAAAGATAAGGAATTAAAATGAATGAGGAATTCACCCTTTTACGAGAAAAATGAGTACAAGGGAAATCCTTTATGAAAAAAGGGGTCAAGTTCTACTTTCTTTAGAGTGTTCACAAAAAAGTCTCAAGGGGCCACAGGCAATATTAATTACTTAACTGCAGTTAATGATGGGATTAATCATCTCGTATCAGACCTCAACCACATTCAGTTCTGCACAGCCTACTCTCGGCTGATTTCAGTTTGACAGGCCTATCTGAAAAATCTCACAGGCCAGTGAAGTAGGTGTTGCCTCTGTTTACTGACAACATTTTCCAAACAAAAACCAAACAACAAAACCGGCTCACTGGCAGGTGTTGATCTATTTAAAGACTCGTCAATGTTCTTTTAGACAACGCAGAGTGATATGGATGTTCTCTTGTGCACACTCAGAATAGTTTGCAATTCCCTTTAAATCAGATCTGTCATGTTATTAATCATGTGCCTATGAAAGTCCCCTCTCTGCTCTGCATGAAAACAACAGACAGTGTGGAGAGAACAAAAAAAAAATCCCCAAAAACTTAAGCACAGAAGTTTTCCGCCTTATAGTGGGATTCTGTTATTTCCAATCTTACATTCAAGAGCATATTCTTATATCTATCTACCCTTATTTCCTCCATTCAGATGTCTAATATGTAGAATGCAATACTGTTACAAGAGCAAGAAAACAGAAGCATGGACAAAAGTAATTATTATTTTACTACAGAGATCATGAGCAGCCCTGAGATTCTTCACCAAATTTTACCATTTGAAAAGCTCTACCACAGTTTCAATCTGAGAAATCTTCTTTTGGTTGTGTTGTTGTTGCACAAGAGAACTCATAAAACACCTGCACTTCCCACAGGGTCTGACACTAACAGGGACTGCATTCTCAGAGCAGTGCTCTGTATTTCACAAGTGACTCACTAGACTGCATATTTAAATCACACTGAGTTAGCAAAGACTCATCAATTTGTGAAATCGTCACAACTTTGTGTGCAGCTGCACAAGCTTTGGGTTTCATTCTAATCAAAGGCAGTCTTTGAAAAAAAAATAGTAATACTGCTCTATCTTCCTATTCAACAATATACTTCTATCATTTTTAAGCAGGACACATGGTGTAAAATGTCTGTGATGAACATCTGCAGCAGTGAACCCTTGTTGAAATTTAGCAGTGACACATCAGGGGCTGAAAGACCTTTAGAAAAGAGCTGACGTTTGATCTGGCACTTGAACTGCCAACACTTACTGCAAAGGAAACTAAGAGCAAGCACTTTAATACAGAGTTTTACAGAACACTGTACATTACTGCCAAATGTAACCAGTAAATACTTCAAGCAACAAGTTTCTGGAAACTAATCTGTGAAGTCAGAAACAGTATTTCAGGCTCCTGCTNNCTCCTGCTCTTGTTCTTCTATTTTATCTCCCAGCACAAGCTGGGTAGCAAGCCTACCTTGATGATGATTTTTTCTTTCAGCTGGGTTGGTGATGGGAGCTGATCTGCACTGGCTTCAACAGGCTTCACCAAAAGCTGATCCCCAAACACCTCCTTGAACACTTTGGCCATGTGTCGCTGTTGCTCCACACTGCAGTGCTCTTCAATTGACAGAATCACTGGGTATCTGTGGTGGACAAAACCAAGGTGAATGAAGACCATTTCTTTTTGCTACAACTGGCAAGGCAAGGAAGACATCATCCTCCCTCAGCCCAGAGATGAGAGAAAATATTTCAAGGAAACAAGAAGACAAAAG
>VZUA01074346.1:2979-26238 GCA_013401035.1 Horornis vulcanius | reverse complement strand
ACTACACTTTTTTTTAAAAAACACGATGGCTAGCAAGCCAGCTTTAACAAAGAAAGAATCTATAAATCATACTTTGAAATATGAGGAATGTTTTCTAATTGTTTTTCTGTTTGAAATACTGAAGTCTTATAAATACTTCTTTTAACCTATTAGAGTCCTGCTGCGTACACTTAAAGAATATAATATTTTCTGGGTTTAAATCAGACAATGCATTTGGAAAACACTAGCTGCCCATTTGCATCTTCTATTTTCTAAAATCTTTAATAAAAGATGCAATAACCTAGGACCCTGCACGTACAGCGAGAGCTGAGAGGAAGAACAGGAATATGGCAAAGACACAGCCAGCTGTGGAACTTACCTCTTAGTCAAAGAATCAAAGGTCTCTTCTGAGAACAATTACACCTGTGGAAAAGCAGTGCAAAAAGGATTTAGAAATAGCTTCTAACCAGTTGTTTATTACATGAGCCACTTTTCAAATTAACAGTCCAATCCTTTAAGACAGTCTGAAATCACGTTACTACAACCTAGGCACAATATTCAGGTCCTTACTGAAAATGATGCAAAAGTGGGATTCTTTTTGCCTTACAGGAGATAATTACAGAATGTCAAGTTAATTGAGTAAGTTTAAGTGAATTCAAGTTTATTTTTGTCTCACATAAACTATTTTTTCTTGGGATAACAGTGAAAATTGCCTATAAATCGGTCATTATCACCAATTATTTCACTGATTTTTGTATGGATATTCTAGTACTCCTGCCTTCCAATGCAATCAAAAGATAATCACATTGTAAGCAGACAAACTCACTCCTTTCTTGGGTCCATAAACCAGTATATTCTCTGTATGCCATCTTAAATATCCTCATTGTTCTCAAATAACTTCATCTTAATTAAAAGAACAATGTGGAATAGTGTTGAAACTCCTTTCTTTCTCCTGAATTCTTCTTTCATCTTTTTTTCTGCCCAATTCCTTAAATATGGATTAACAGACTCCCCTTTCCCTGTGTTGTCATGACAGTGCAAGCATTACCACACTATTAAAAAACTTGGCTTCATATAATAAGAGAGTTAAAAAAGCTATAGCAGTTACAATTTAATTTTCAATTCCTGCAGATACAGATATATGTGCCATATGAAAATAATATATTATATGAGAGACTAATTAAGTCAAGGCCTTTGAATTTGCCCACTGTTTTATCTGTGTGCATGTGTATATTTATCAAAAAGAATGATGAGGAAATTCCACCTGAATATGAGGAAAAGCTTCTTTACTCTGCAGGTGATCAAGCACTGGGACAGATTATCCAGAGAGGGTTGTGGAGTCTCCCTCACTGGAGAGATTCAAGAACCATCTGGACACAATCCTGTGCTGCATCCTCTGGGATGATCCTGTTTGAGCAGGGAGGTTGGACCAGATGACCACTGCAGCCCCTTCCAACCTGACCCACTCTGTGATTCTGTGAATAAGAACAGTCTTCCACACAGCTGATCAGTATCCAGCCTCCAGAATGACAACAGACAAATGTTTCTGATAAATGCATGAAACTAATCCCAAAAGTCAGATTTCTTCCATATGTTACAGGGTTTCTATTTCCCTAAAGTACCAAGGTTTAGATAACCTAAAGTTTTTATGTTCTTCCTAACAATAGTAGCTATTTTTACTGTCCACATAAATGCCTAATCCTTTTGCTCTTCATTCTTAGTCAGACATGCTACAGCACAGCTACAATTGTCAAATGTACTGTATAAGCAACTACTCCTTAGATTTTATTTATTTATGTGAATAGTTTAAATGTGTTATTCAATTCAACACAATAACCCTTCATTCTTATATTACAGCTTTAGTTAACAGACGCCTTGGCTTGATCTTTTCTACCTTCCTTTATAAGTCACTGCACATTCTGATTTACCTCCTTTCTAAGCTGTCTTAATTATTTTTTTCCATATAGCTTTTCCAGACATGTATGTTTCCTGTCTCGGAGTCCCTCTGTGACTGTTAAACCTTTCTCAAATATAACGTACCTAACGAGGAATACCATAATCAATTCTAGAACACTACTGACTTATTCAAGTGACATTGTAACTTCCAGGGTATTTATTTTTACCCAGTTTCCTCAGTGAAGATTTTCGCTAAGTTATCCACATATGGTAAACAGTTCATTTTCTTAGTCAATCACAATTAATTTAGATTTACTACCAAAGAGTATATTGTTCCAAGTATTCCTGACAGTAAAAATTATACTGCTTTCATCAACAATGAATTTTATTTGTCATTTGTGTTACCAATTCACCCAACTGCAGAAGAGCTCTCAGAAGGTTCTACAAGTCTTCTCTAGTTGTAACAAAATTATTTTAATCTCACCAGAATATTTCTCTACGTTATTGCTAATTTCCAAATTATAATGTACATATTAAATAACATCAGACCGAGGATCTATCCTTGGAGAATCCAAGCTGTGACAAGCTGAATCGAGGAGATTTTCATGTGTGATTCTAAATGTCTGAGATGCATAGATAATCCCTCATCCCATGAGAAACATGGACTTAATCTAAACCAAATGAGAGACAGTAGTTACACAACCATTATCTGAGCTATAATAGCAGGACGCTTCCCATTCAGAAGGCAAAGATGGTCTGACTTAGGAAGAAGTACTAGCAAAGAATTAAAGACATTCCTAAGATTTTAGCCAGCTGTGAAAATCTACATGAATTAAAATGAATGCTTCCTCCTGTCAGTTTCATGGGGAAATCAGGGGAAAGGGACATTCTGAAGGAGTGGGCTTGTCCCTCTCCCCATCACAGCCACTGCATCATGTTATTCCCACCAATTACACTATACCTTAAAAAGCTTACATATTTTTTCCCACCTCTCTCATTAAAAAGTTGTTTAAAAAAAAAAAGTTCAATTACGTCAATTACTTTCTTTGCTGGAATGTATGAAAACATTCTTTATAGCACATATTTATACTATACAATATATATTTACTATCTTCTATACATACTATATAGTATAAATTATATAAATCCACATAATAAGAATCAGAATACATTTAGAATCCTAGAATGGTTTGCTTGGAAGGGCCCTTAAAGATCATCTCATTCCAACCCCGCTGCCATGAGCAAGGATACCCTGCACTAGATGAGGTTGCTCAAAACCCCCATCCAAGCAGGCCTTGAACATTTCCAGTGATGGATTCACAACTTCTCCGGGAAACTTGTTCCAATGTCTCACCAGCCTCTGAGTGACTATCTAAGCCAAACCTACCCTCTTACAGTTTAAAGCCATTCCCCCATGCCTTATCCCTACATGCCCTTGTAAAAAGTCCCTCTCCAGCTCTCTTGTTGGGCCTGTTTTAGGTACTGCTCTAAGGTCTCCCCAGAGCCTTCTCCAGGCTGAAAACCAACAACTCTCTCAGCCTATCTGCATAGGACAAGTGCTCCAGTCCTCTGATCATGCCCTTCCTCTATCTGAAAATAACAAACATATCCCCATTGAAAAACAGTTTTCATTTTGTTAGCCTAAAGAATTCTTCTTTCTCAAAAAAATTATTCTTTATTTCCTAAATAGACTCATAGAATATGCTGAATTGGAAAGGACCCATCAGGATCAACAAGTCCAACTCCTGGCCCTGCACAGCACCATCCACAAAAGTCACACAATGTGCCCAAGAGTGTTGCCCAAATGTTTCTTGAACAGTTGGCCTTGGTGCTGTGTGACCACTTCCCTGGGGAGCTGTTCCAGTGCTCAACCACCCTCCGGATGAAGAAACTTTTCTGAATATCCAATCTAAATCTCCCTTGACATGCCTTGAGACCTTTCCCTCAGGTCCTGTCACTGGTCACCACAGAGCAAAGATCAGTGCTTGACCCTCCACTTCCCCCTGTGAGGGCTGGGGAGGTTCCTCTTGGTCTCTTCAGGCTGAACAAGAGGAGTGATCTGCTTCTCACACAGCTTCTCCAGAACTTCCACCATCCCCATGGCCCTCCTTTGGACACTAATGTCTTTTTCATATCGCAGAACTGCCCCCAGCACTCGAGGTGAGGCCGCCCCAGAGCAGAGCAGAGCAGAACAATCCCCTCCCTTGCCCAGCAGTGCCTGATGCCCCCCAGGACAGGGTTGGCCCTCCTGGCTGCCAGGGCACTGCAGGCTCATGTTCAACTCGCCATGGATCAGCACCCCCAGGTCCCTTTCCTGTGCAAACATCCAGAGTTGTCCTGTCCCCAACACTTGACCTTGCTAAATTTTGACATGTCTGGTAATTGCCCAATCCTCTAATTAGTCAAGATATTTCCACAGGGCCTCTTTTAATTTAAATAACTACAGAAATATGTATCTAAATTCAACCAGAATGTTTAAAGACTTATCTACATAAAAAGATATTCAAAAATGGGTCTTGCAAACTTTCTGAAGACACATGCTGTTGACTGAAGTGTTGATTCAGATTGCTTTAGAAAGAAAAATCATGTCCCAGCAGCATGTTATTCACTGAACAACGTTTTAATAAAAATTGTAAAACATTTTAATGATATCTTATAGTAAAATTTTATAGATTGGTCAGGCTTTTAACAAATAAAAATCCTAATTGGAACACAAAAAGAATGTTTATCCTCCTCTCTATTTCAATTCATTATATATATATATAATACTATACTATTATCTATAATAATATATTTTTCACATATATTACATATACAATAGTCTCTGTCTATTGTAAGGATGCAAAACTGCAACCTTAATCAAAGGATTTCTCACACTGCATGTACTGAAATCCTGTGTTCTTTCCTTTCTTGGTAAAAAAGTTTACCACAGCAAATATGTAGTTTATATATGTACAAGCAAAAGAGCAAAAAGAGAAATGGCCATGTGTCATCATCTGCCTGACTAAAGTATAGTTGAAGAGTATGAAGTATTTTTCAGAAAATGAAGTTATTTTATACAGTAGAAATAGGTTCTGAAAAATGGATGTGACATGACATAGCAAAGGCAACAAAGGAGTTTCTGCAGGCTCTAAAGGGGACTTGATTTCAGAAAAAAAGACAGCAGCCACAAAACACACACACATGCACACACAAATTATGAGTAAAGAACACCACAACATAAGTAGAACCCCAGGAAATGAGATAAACTCTAAGTTTAGCCCTTACTTTTCCAAGACACGGTAAAAATATAGGCATATGGAAACTGCATCTATTAATAATTTTCTCTTCAAAGAAATGTATTGGCTGTTTCCTTTTCTGAATTTTTGCTTTAGAAAGATCATCCTCATAAGTGTTTTTTAAGTCCTTCTGAAAACATGGATGACCTCTACTGAACATCCCAGATGAAGCCTCTCCTGTCTTGCACAAAACTGTACTCATACTTCTTTGTCAACACGGGAAATGTCTCAGATGTGTTACTATCACGTTCATATTTTGATGGTTATATCTGCAAGGGTAGCCCTATTGTTTAATTTTAACCGTTCATTTACCAGGCTCTATTATGTTAACAGTGAAAAAAAAGAAAAAAAAATACATTTGTGGCAGTTTAAGATAAATATGCAGGTAGCAGATCTGCAAACGTAAGTACAGCAGTGGATACATGTTTGTATTCATTGTGTCAGAAAATGGCAACATGATAAAAATCACAAAAATGAAAGAAGTTAAAAAAGGAAATGTTGCTTCCATCAATACATGTGAAAGTGATCTTGCTCACTGTCAATGAACAATAGAAAGCAGATGTCTTTACTTTGCATAAGTATCAGACTATCTCATATAGATGATAATTTTGGATAACCAAAAAGATTTTTTAAAGATTTTTCTTTCTGTACTACAGACAGTGATCCTCTACCAGTTGATCCATATTTTGCTTTGAAATTCCTGTCTACTAAAATCCCAAAACTTTTGAAATATTAATAAATGAGGTGAGGTTTTCCCCCTAACAGCCTAATCACCTATTACTGTTCTTTCAGAGAAAACTTCTGTATCCAATTGGGGTTTTTTTATTCTCATCTCTAATCCATAGAATTTTAGATTTCATATCTTTAATGTTACTGTCACCCAAAAAATTCCACATCTTACCTGAAGTGAACTGTTGTTTTGGTTTTGTTTTTTTTTTTTTCTTTTTCCATATTATCTATCTAGATTTTTAAATAAAATTCTTTTTCCTCTACCATCTAAGTTTCCTTATGGCAGGTCTTTCCTTACTGCAGTTTCTTGCTTCCCAGTTCACATCTAAAAATACTGGTACAGTTATCTGATGAATGCATCCATCCATTGCTGACACCAATTCCTAAACTCCCAGTTTCTGGTATGAAACAGAGTGAGGAGCCCTTCAGTGCAGGATATTCAATGTCTGGGTTTAAGTTTTAATTATGTTCATACTGATACACTTCAGCTGTTATTAAACACCACAGTTTGAATATAAATCTTGCAATTGTCACTGCTTTTCTTAAAGGGGTAGATACCCTTATCATGCAGACAGTAAGTTTTTAGTGGGCTTTCTGGTTGTGGCTGGGGGAAACTTCAATGTATGCCTTTAAAAATCACAGAATCTTAGAATGATGGTTGGAAAGTGATCTTGATGATCATCTAGTTCCATCCCCCCTGCTGTGGGCAAGGCATGCTTTCAACTACACCAAGTTTCTTAGAGCCCCATCCAAACTGGCCTTGAACACCCCCAAGGATGGGGCATCCATAACTTCCCTGGGCAACCAGTTCCAGTGCCTCACCACCCTCACAGAAAAGGATTTTTTTCCCAATATCTAATCTAAACCTACTGCCTTTCAATTCAAACCCATTCCTCTTTGTCCTGTCACTACATGCCCTCGTAAATAGTCTTGCTCCATACTTTCTGTACATTCTAGTCTGGTACATGGAAGAATGGAAAACAATTCTTTTAAAACTTTAACTTACTTTGAAGGTCTACAGACACGTGGCCCTCGGTTCACTGACAAGCGCCGAGGAGCCAGACCCACCCTGAGCCGGGCCACGGCCCGAGGGCTCCGGCCGCTAACGCACCGCCCGCCCGATACCGCCGGTGCCGCCCGGGCACCGCCACGACCCGGGGGCTGCACCCGGTGGTTTGTGAGGGGCAACTGCCCCGGGCCCAGCTGCCCTGAGCGCCGCCGGCGCTCCCCGCCCTTACCCGCAGCCGGCGGAGCGCAGCGCCCGCACCGCCCGGGGGCGATCGCGCAGCGCCGCCCGCGCCGCTGTTTCGCCGTTGCCGGGAGACGGCGTCATCCGGAAATGAGGGAGGCCGGGCCTGAGGGAGGCCGGGCCCGCCGCCCCCGCGCCTCCTTCCCTCCCCTCTCCCAGTTGTCCCTGGGCAACGGCTCCGAGCGTTTCGTGTGAATTCCCAGAAGCCTTCGGGGAAGCGTTTCGCCGTGACACATGCGTATAGTTCATTTCTTCACGGTTTATCCCGACTCCGGAGTGCTGGTGACGCCGCTTTGAGGGAAACTTCAAGTCTTTAATGCTGGTGGGCCCTGGGTAATGATTGAAAAAGGAATCGGTTATTTCTGCAGACTAAAGGAAAAGGCTACTTACTCACCCAAGACACAATTTCTGAAAATTAAGAAACGTGTACAGTCTGTCTGAAAATTGCAAACTGCTATGTTCACACCTTCCTTTTGTGAATTTTGTAGTTCCCCTTTCACTGTCTATTTTCAGATCATTCATAGGAAAAAAAAAAAAAAAAAAAAGTGGAAGCCAACAGTTTTCAGGAGAAATGGGTAAAACTCTCCACGAGGCAGAGCACGGCGCAGGCCAGCCTCTGTCAGAGCACCGTGGCAGAACATGAGCACAGAGGCACATGAGGGGCCCGAGGGGACACCTCCTCTCTTCTCAGCTCCAGGCTGGTGATGGAGGAGGCTGTGCCGTGTGGACAATTGTGCTAGTCGCAGGATAATAATTCATTCCAGTGTTCTCTTTTATCAGCCAGGGCTGTTTTGGAAGGAATCCTAAGCTGAATTCTGAAATCAAATAACATTTCCTACTTGAAATGCAACATAATTGCTGTCAGTAGCTGCAGGAGTAACAGAAGGCTGGCAAATACAATAATTTTGGGGCCTCAAAGTCAAGTAGTAATAGGTAAAGAAATAACAGCTGCTATCATCTCTCTCCTGTGATTCCTTTTAATCACAAATGTCATTGCTTTCTCCCCAGATTTCTTATTACGTTACACCGTGAGTATAAATTTTGTTCTATTTTTATAAGCCATATCATTCTGTTGAGATCATGGCAGAAACATGTCCTGGCCTCACGCTATGACAAATGTGTACCATCATAACATAAGACCTAGTGGGTCATTTTCAGCCATAGGCAAGACACGTGTGAGGGCATCTCCTTCCACCTTTAGCATCATAACTCCTATAGAAAATTTATGGAGATTTATAGTCATCTTCCTTGGACAACTGCAATGACAAGTCAAGAACCATTTATACTGAGTGGTACCTCTGGAGACAGAAGAAATCACACTTTGTTTTCACAAACTTTGTGACTGACTGACTGACTTTCCACAAAGCCTGACCAATGTCTCAGGTTTACAATGGTTAGTAGAGTCTCACTCTGGCAGGAAAGAAAGCAAAAAACTTTCAGTAGAGGCAAGTCACCAGCTTCCTTAACTTCTTCATGGACTTTTCTCTAAACAGTCACAGTGACATGTAGGTGCTATTAATGTAAGAGATGAATGTAAATAGTAAAGGCAAAAGCTTGGGTTTAACTCTGCTGGTTGTGGCTGGGCTGCAGATCCTTTTCTTCACAGCATCTTCTATGTTGCCATGTTGTAGGTTTGTAACCAAAACTCTGTTAATAACACTCTTGCTAAGCAGTGCTTGCATAATGTCAAGGCTACCTCTGTTTCTCACACTGCCCTGCCAGGGGGTAGGCTGGGGATGAGCAGGAGTTTGGAGGGGGACACAGCTGGAGAGCTGACCCCAACTGACCAAAGGGTGATTTTATGCACGATCACATTAGGCTCAGCAATAAAGCTGGAGGCTGCTCTTCCCAAGATAGCTGTTGCTGGGGACTGGCTGGGCACTTACCTGCTGGTGGGAGGTGCTAAGTCTTTGCAGATCATTGGGGTTTTTAAAGACTTTTTCATCATTTATTAAGTAGTCTGTATCTTGAGCCATTTGCTGTTTTCTCACTTCTCTTTTTCTAATTCTGTCCCACATCCTGCTGTGGGCGTGGAGATAAAGTGATCAAGAAGTCCACTGGTACTTAGTTGCTGCTTGGGATCTCCTTATCCCAAACACAAAAATATCCTTTACTGGGAAAGTTAATCTTTTGCTTGTCATCAACAATGGTAGTTCTTACTGCTATTTCAAACATAATTCTGGCCAACTGCTAGTTGGTTAGATATTTTCCTCATTTCATATGAATGATCACATAAGATACACAAAGAGGCAGAGTCCATGTGAAAGAAGAGGGACGTGATAATCAGGTGCATGTTCACCCTGTATTTCAATACACTCACGTGCAACAATGGGCTTGGTTGTCCTTGAAGACTAAAGTGTCTTCTACAGGTAAGAAACACACAGGTAGTCTCAGACTCATAGCCTCAGACTCAGACTTTTCACAAATTTTGTGAAGAGTGTGAATCTTTTTTGTGAAACAGAAAGGAAGAGGGACAACAGCAGATGAGCAGGAGAAAGTTGAGCCTGGAGAGACAGAATGAAGACTTGGTGTTTTCACTTTCATCTGTTTGCCATGAGAAATGGCAATCAAACACTGTGTGAAAGACATAATTGCTGCATTTTTACCTGTGTTTCAGCAAAATTATACAAATACATGAAGAAAAATATTTTTAAATTTAATTTTATGAAAATTCTGAATGTGTCATTAAGTATCAACTTACTAATAAGGAAGCAAAGGGAGAGAACAAATGAGGAGAACAGCTACAAAATGTCATGAAAACTCACAACAGACAAATAGTCAGAAATTACAGAATCCACAGAACAACAGAATATTCTCAGGTGGAAGGCATTCAAAAGGACCACTGAGTCCAGCCCTTGGCCCTGCACAAGACAGCCCCAAGAATAACAGCATGGGCCTAAGAGCATTGTCCAAACAGTTCTTGAACTCAATATTTTATTGAAATATAATTTATTCTAATGCTAAAATATACAAACCAAAATAATACACATTGTGTTAAAGATAGGAGATTATGAAATAGAATAACTTCCTAGAGACTCAATACCTAATAAAGTGAAAAAGGACTTCTAACTACAAGAATTTAATTAACTATACATTTTAATGAAATTTTGTGACTAAACTTTTGATAAAGCCACTATAGAATTTGTGTGCAGTCCTATGAAGGGATAGGGCCAATTAGTTTGATGAATTTAAAGCTTCTGAAAAAAAAGAATCAAGTATGAATTATAAACATATTTGAAAGAATATCGGGGAACAACATTTTAAAACATTTTAATTATTTAATTTCAAAAGGGATTTAAATGAATAAGCTACTGCCAAATCAAAGTACTTGTTGAATTCAAGTGTTGGAAATTTGCATGTTGAAGTGTTCGAAATTATCATTCTGCTTTTACTGCAAGTGCCACTGGGGGAGTCATTTCTCATTTCCTGAAACATCAGAAGTAGAATTATTATTTGCTGGATTGCTTGTATGAAATAATTCTTTTAAAAAAAAATCATAATTTATGCTTTAAGAAATACCTGATGACATACAGTACAAACAGTCTTGTCATATAACTTGTTTTATATCAGTCTCAAAAGACACTTAAAAGGAACTTTCCTTTTCTGACAAGAAGCAGCTGGCTTAAGGAGTGATGAATTTACAACACATCATCTTGGCATTTCAGTTTTCTGTATTACTTCACACATTAAATTACTCAGTATCAATGTAAATGGACCTCTTTCTCTAGGGGAAAAAAAAAAGAAATCAAAATGGAAAACAAGCCTTCCCTTCTTCTGATTTGCAAGTGAGATTTTTAAGTCTTCATTTTTCATAGGCACCCTGCCTTAACAAGTGTATAATATGGGAGTATTGAAAAATGTTCCCCCAATGTAGTTGTATTCTTTTCTATAAAACAATAATTAAATTCATGAATTATCACTTTTAGCAAATAGAGTAACACTATCATTTAGAAACTGATGACCTGCAGCCACAGCTTGTACCTAGTGCTGGTCATGATATGTCACAGCAGTGCATGTGTAGGCGTGTGCCTAATAGCTTGAGACTCTCAGAAGGAGACAGGTGGCTCGGCAGTGAAAGCTTTAAGCCAGGAGTTGAGACCACAGAACTTTCTGTGTAATCCCAAATAAACTGCATAAAATGAAACCAATTCAGTTATTTAACAGAAATGACCAAATACTTTAGTATTTCTATAGGTGAATTTCTGCCTATGAAACTGGGGGCTTCTGACATTCTCATCATACACAGTCTTGAAAGAAAAGATTCATTAAGGTCCTCAAAAATTGTTGTTGCAGCACATAAACATTACAAAATCAGGAAGGGGATGCTTGAGCAGTACCTGGGAAATCGACACACTTCTTTCTTAGGGCATATGTATCCCAAGAAAATGAGGTTATGTTTTACGTCGCCATGACTATCACATTTTTTGTTTTTTTTTTTAAAAAGTAGGTTAGGAGTGACCACTGTCAGCTAATATAAATGAACATATATAGGTATGGTTTTCCTCTAATGTGGTATTTGAAAACTGTAGATACTATCAGAGATGTTGAAAGATGACTGAAAGGAATGACTGAAGGAAGGGAAGAAACTGAAGAAATTTTTTACCTTATATCTAACACAGATCAGATAGTTCTGCCTAAATATTTTCACATCTCTTAGCAAATATATTTTAAACCTTGTTTTCCCAAGACAGATCCTTTTAAAGGCTAAACTGAATCAGTTCTCAGGGATATTGTTAAGTGTCATCCTGGACAGATTGTTTGATATCAGGTGTTCTCAGAGACCACAGTCTCCTGTGCCAATGAAAAAATACACAGATTGTGTTTAAAAAACCCAAGACTTTCCTTGCCCAAATTTCGACGTACAGCTTCATTCTTCAAAGATGAAATATTCTGTAGTATCCTCAGGACAAATTGTGCTGCATTGTTTCCATTCTTGTAGCAGCACCAATCCTCTGAAGCCTTGCCAAAGGCTGTGTTTCAGCAAGGAATGACAACGCTGTTCTTATCTTGCATTTGAAGGCTAGAGTCACAAAATCTGGAAGATAGTTTAAGGAATATTTTTAAGTTGATTCAATACTGCAGCATTCAAAATCAAAATTATTCTTTATCAAAGTCTTTGCTCTTTTAATTATAGATATAGAATTCTCTGAATTTAAGGGTTTGGTCCCTTTCTTGTTCTCCCTATGTTTCTTTCAGATTCATAGGGGAAATTGAGCAATTTCATCACTATTCTTCAGTTCCTCTTCATTAATCTACTCCATAATTTGCATAACTTTCTCAACTCAAAAACCAGTACAGAGTACACAATTACAGTTGCATTTTACTTTTTCTTACTGTGCAATTTTTAAAATCTTAAGGCAAAATATCACTGCAGCTGAGAGGAAAACAAATCCCCTGTATAGGGTTTGGTTTTTTTAATTCAGAAAACAGAAAATAAACAAACATTTTAAAACTTGAGGTTATGCACATGAGTCATAAAAATAAATTTTCCTGAGAAAGATGCTAGTTTGGATGAAAGTCCCATTGTGTTGCTTTGTTTTGTTTAACTGGAAATTCACTTCATATCTAGAAAATGGGTTCAGAAATGAACCCAATATTATTTGAAATATTTTAAGTTGTCAGTCTATATATACTTTTAATTATTATTTATTACATTCTTTACTTTTACCTAGGATAGGTCTCTCTGTTGTCCTTTCAGACGTGAAGTTGTGAGAGTATGTCAATAGCCTGTTACTATTGCAAAAAGTCAGATACATGTATTTGGGGATATTTAAATAGCTTCAAGCTGCTTTCTTCCCTTTTGCTGTCAGAGTCACTTAGGGGAACTTTTGTAAGATTCAGTGCACCTATTTGTTGCCACACCCTACAAAAGCCTGTTTTGGAGTGCTTTTGCCAGACTCACATCAGATATGAGAATCCAGCCTCTGGCTGGCCAATTGCTTAACAAACCCATGGTAACTTGGAAGGAGCCAGCACTTCTCTCTCTGAAGCCTGGTTGCAGTGCCAGGCCTTACTGTTAGAAATGTATTATTCACATTTTCAATTAGAAATCTAGATCTATCAGCCAAGCTCTTCTTATATTTTTGCTCCTAAAAATGCTAGACAAAGTGGAAGAGGAGCACAAAATGCAAGATAAGCCATGCTTTAGTCAGTGATCTTGAACTGCATAGAAATAAATGAGGCTCTTGTTTTTGCTTGAAATTATTTTGAATTTCACACTTTTCTCATTTTGATTACTGTCCTGTTCTTGGTTTCACATTTTTTGTGTTGAAAATTACCTTGGCATATTGTCAGCCATATTACTGGATGTTAAGAAATTGGTCATCAGCCCAGTCATTTTCAGTGTTTGTCAGGGTGTGTTTCAGGAGTTTTGGTAGGATTTCTGCACAAAATTGTTTCAGAGCTGCATTTAGTTTAGGATATTGAATAAGACGTTAACTAACATTTCTTGCAACACAGCCCTCCTCTGACTTCTGCTTTTCCAATGTTCAGTTAGGTGTCATTGGATCTTGTGCTCCCTTTGACTCGAGAAGAATTGCAGTTTTTGTACTTGCCCATTCCTAATTTCTGAGTAGATACGTACTAATGCACCTTGTGCTATGCTTAAATTGGACTAGGACTAAATGCTGTGTGGTTTTTCAAGATCACTGTTGTCCAGAAGAGCAATAATTCAAAGTTAGTTGCCTTACATGGCTCATTTATAGAGCAGAAACTTTTGAAAGAGCTTGGGAAGTTCAAACTTGAAGATATGGTTTCCAATGCAGACAGTAATGGTATTGAAAAAGGCTTTTAGGTATATAATTGTGTCTTGTTGCCTTCCTTATGATTAGTGAGATACACAAATGACTGTACCGAGACGGAACAAGGTCTGTCTTTGTGGTACCCCAGGATCTTGTTCTTTTCACCATTCACATTCAGGAACTATCTTGCAGAATAAAGCAGGAGTGAGAAGGGGAAGGATGTAAGCCAGAGAGTTCATGGGTTTTAGTTCCTGACACATGACACATGAAGCTGAGCGCACTCAAACCAGGGTACTCAGAAGCATTCCCTTTTATTTTTAAAATCTCTTTTTAAAGATGACTGATTTGAATATGTGATGGATTTATGATTATTTGCTTTCTAAACTTTTTAATCTGTACACTAGCACTGCTTTTCATTGCTTGCTGGTTTATTGTGGTAGTGTTTTAAAATGAGCAGGTAGGTGAGAAGTTTGTTTGCTTGCTTGCTTGCTTGCAAAGGGAAATCAGATTTTAAAAGCATTTAAAAATGATGGTTGGTGTCTGCTTGCAGACTTGCTGGCATATTTTAAATTTAGCCTTCATAAAATTCTATTGGACATTTTTTAGTCTACTGATACCGAAGTGTGTATTTAATTACTTCTCACATCAGATTAATATGATCATTTTTTTTTTTTCCTTTTTTTTTCCTTTTTTGTGCTTCTTAAGTCTCAGAGAGTTGTATGGCTATTTCTTGAGCCCCTTNTTAAGCAATGGGTTAACTGTTTCCTTGTGACAGTTCCTCAGTTGCTATAGATTAGCAGAGCTGACTTCAGCAGAACCAGACCTATTTCCAGCAGCTCAAGATATGGTCTCTTGAGCTATATTATAATTAAACAAACTTGTTCAATTAGCAACAATTACTTTTGACAGTGAAAGGATAATAGAGGATTTTGCTTACAGGTGTCCCCCTTTGATCTTAGTCCATTGAACCATTTAATGATTCTGTTTTGTTTGGTGCTGCAATCTATCAACTAGACAAAAAATTTAGTTCTATCATTTTCAAAGGCCTTTGCCATTAAGTGTTCATGACTAAGTCTATTTGTGTGTGACTTAGGAGACAGTAGCAGCAAGAAGAGCTGCAGTGAAAAACAGCAAAATGAGAAGAGAGGCAAGGTGCACAGAGGCAGAGGAGGCTGAAATGGATTGCTTGATGACAAAGCTGGAGCATGAACAGTCAGAGAAATAAATCAAAGAATGCTTTTGCTTCTTCTGTTGGATTTTCCTATATTTGTACAGGGGGCAGGGCCATATGCTTAGGATTACAGTTAATGTGCCTTTCAAACAAGAAAAAAGTCATTCTCTGGGGTTTATATTTTCTGTTCTCAGAACTCGTGAATTCAATGTTGAAGTCATTAGCGATTTACAGGAGAAGATAAATCTCCCTTCAGGTCTCCGTGACTGGACCTGAAGAATCTAGATGCAATATTTTCCCAAATGACAGCTTGATGCCAATCCTTATCTCTAGCTACCTCAGCCTGGTTGCATGCTATATTAAAAAAAAATGCTGAGAATAACGTAGTTACTGAAGACCAACACAGACATGTTGATATTCTTTAGAACGAGTATTTTATATTGGCCAGANTTATATTGGGCAGACTTGTAGATAGCTTCAACTTTTTAAAAATTTTCAGGAATACTCCGTGCCCGTGTCTGCTGTCTTACTTCATTGTCACAAATAGTAAATCTGTGCATAGTAAGTCATAATGAATCGTGCTTATTAGCAATTAGTATCTGATAAAATTTCAAGTTTATTAGAAAATTGAAACCACTGGTAAAGATTTATATATTCATATAAATTACATTTAGCATTATTTATAATATTCAATTCTATCTTTCCCAGAATAATATGGAAACCCTATCACAATGATTAACTATATGAGTTTCTGTCATTATTCTGACAGGCTTATCAGAACAGTGTATTTCAGATTTCTGTAAATCATAATAAGATATGACAGGCAGGCTAGATAAGGAAGGATAAACATCTTTGAGAAGGAAAATTGGAATAGTTATATATTGTGTTTGGTTAGACAGAGATCTCATTGGAAAGAAGGATGGTGGAAAAATATAACTATTCCAAGGTCATAGACAATTTTAACAACAGATTCTACTTATTTTCCACTTGGCAACCATTATATTAGCTATGGCATAGGGAGATCAAATATAAGTAGAAAACAGGAAGCTCTTTCACGTTGCAGGCGACTGTAATGGGTTTTGCAAACAAAACCTAGTCATTTTTATTTGTCCCTTTCATTGTGCTAATGAGACTCTCTTGCTTATAAAAGGGTTTCACTTGGCTGTTGAGCTTTCTGCCAGTTTAGAAATTGGCTAGTACTATATAGTTGTATTGTATGTTTTAGCACCTGTTGTTATGGTCATTACTCAGGGATAGTGACAATTGCCCTTTGGTCTTTTGTACATGTTGTTCTTTCCAGCCTCTCTATGGCTTATTGTTTTTCGGGCTCTGAACCTGTCATCTTCCCAGCCTGAGTAATTTTCTCGCTGTAGGACAGTTAGTGTCTCATCAGTCAAATACTTCACTCTGGAAGTGATTTATTCAAAGCCGTGGGGTTTTACAAAACTATCCAGATCACTTTCCTGAATGACACAAATGATACCATTACTAAATATAATACAGAGGGATTTATTGCACTGTCTGCTTCATAATAAACTGCAAGTTCTGTGCATTGCATGGTATCAGATATCAGCGCTTTCAGTCCTATTTATTTCAGTACCTTTGAGAATGCTGTGTGAGGCCAGGGGACAGAGGGGACACTGAGTGATGGGCTAATATGCAGCTGGGAAATAGGTTGCACCCAGAGAGCACATCCCCTAGCAGGACCTCTGTGAGCAGAGGGCTCCATTAAGATGGCATGGGCTTGAGACAGCTTCATTCCTGCTCCATGATCTCATGTACCAAATCAAAGGATCTGTGTAAGTGCTGAATACGTGTGTGTGTTGGATCCCCAGCTGCAAGAGAAGGCAAGGCAGGAGCCAACTGCAGCAGCCCTGCAACCAGTGTGAAATACTTGGCAGGTCTGAGGTCTAAAATCAGTTATGTAATGGATGTGATTACCACAGACTAGCATCTTGTACGTTCGTTCATATCTTTTAGATAAAAGAGACAGAAGGCTGTAACCACATTGTGCTTATTATGCCAGAAGAAACATACAACAAGTAAATGAATGCCATCAGATATTTTTAATTTCTCTGCTAAGGAAGGAGAGAATATGGTAATAATATTAAAAAAAAAAAAAAAAGATAGAAGCTGTTATAACAAGTCACCTAAATGCAGAAAAGAATCCTTTATTATAAGTAAAATGAGAGGCTACACTTCACGTCAAATGCTTTCATGAAACTGGTCATAGCTGTCAAGTTCAATCCGTAATTAATATATTGTGTGGAATAATGATTATGTGGGTGCCTTTGGGGGTATTTTAGTGAATTTAATATGCAAATATTTTGACCAATGTAGACAGTATTATTAAAGATTTTTCCCATAGTTATATTCACAGAGTTATGCAGTTATTTATGGTCTAGGACCTTGTAGTTGTCTGGTGGGCAAGGCTTTCTATAGTTTTGATTAATGCTACCTTCATTTTTTTGAAACCCTAAGTTTGTAGTCCTCCTACTCTACATTATTTTGAACTTTCCAGTGAAGAGTTTCTAGCAAAAAGATGACCAAAAATATGGGAAGTTAGCAGTGCTCCCTTCCTTTGTGAAGAGAATCAAATCCACATCTCAGTTCCAGTCAGTGGGTTTGAGCTCTGTTGACTGTATAGTTTGAGGCCCAGCCACAAACTTTTCTTACTTCCTATTAGGCAGAGAGTTCAGTAAAATCCTAATTTATTAGTTGCATTACTAATTTTCTCTTACTGAAGCTGTTGTTTGAAAATGAGAATTTTGTTTTTCTGTGTTGATCTGTCCTGAATTTATTTCTTCTCTTTTTATATGGAATAATATAAACCAAACATCAGTTTTTAGACAGCTGATTGTCTGTCCAAAAAGGACAGAGGCAGTACAAAGGGAGATATCATTATTTGTAGTTTTTAATCCTAAAGACATGAAAAATACAGGATTGTTGTCTAGTAAGTACTTCCACTTTCTCTAAGAATATTGTAGCCAGATAGTTGAAGACAAGTATACCATGACTTGCAGCTTGATACCCAGCTTCACAAGTCTTTAAAATCATGGTCTAAACACACTCCAAAAGAATGGAGAGAGTGTGAGAAACAATCAAAATATAGATCTTTCCAGGAAAATATAATCCATATTTGTATCACATATATCTAGAGGTTATAACTGATTACCAAGTTTGGTTGTTAGTTGGCAGAGCAGGTGATATGTGCTCATGGACAAAATTTGTGGGGCTGGAGAGGATTATAGGTTGTGCCAATGATATCAGGGACCAGGCTCACCAGCACTGAAAGCACTTGCCATTCCAGTGTGCCAACATTTGAAACTGAATACCTGATGGTGATTTTTTTTTCCATTGGAGTTCTTACAATTTGCTTTTCATAATTTCAGTGTATTTTGTAGAATTGTTTCCTTTGTTATTCTGTTATTTTACAAGTTACATACAAATGGGGGATTAGGGCCTCCAATTTAGTTGCCTATATTTGAAGGTGCTCCATATCTTTTCAGACATCCCAGAGGGTCTCAGGAATCCTCAGGTAGCTGCCAAATGTAGTGTATGATTAATTCTCTCTCTATAGTGCCCAGACAGAGGCCATGGTGGATTTGCAAGAAACTAGGACATCTCAGAGATCACCAGGTGCATGTGTATAAGTATGTCAATCAGATGTTTGTGATGGACTTTATTTTGCAGAATTATGTATTTATTTAGAGCACAAGATACTACAGTCTTCTCCAAAAACACAACCATCAAAATGCTTTAAGAATATTGGACTGAAAATGAACTTAGCTAATCAAGAGCCTTTGCAGTATTTTTATTGTTACCTAGACTTGCCAAACAGGTCCCATATCTGTGGGAACTCATATAATTTGAAAAACTGCTGAGATTATTTATATTGTTATTTAGACCCATGTAATTATTTGATTGAATTTAATTTCTGACATAACATACTCTGCATATTCCCTAATCTTCTAATCTGTATCACATAATTTTAAAGAAAGATACTGACAAACACCATGACCTTTCCAGTTACACATCATCTGGCAGCTTCTTCAAAAAATCACGATAATTGAACTCTGAGCAGAAGAATGTGGAAGGCTGGAAGGCATTCATGCACCAGTTCAGTGAACTGGTCATGGCCTATGATTTGCCATGCAGATCTGCCAGCACAGGCAGAACCCAGTGGCAGAATCTGACAAATGGGCGAGCAAATCTGCTGTGCTGTGGGGGGAGATAAGCAATGCTGTGATGAGACACAAAAATGCAGTAGTGTCAGAATTGTGGTCAGGGAATATCATAATCACTGTATCTTGTCTATACTCAATGGAGCGGGGGGGCAGGAAAGAATATGTATAACAGATGGCCTGAAAGCAGCAGTTTTGAATTAATCAGGATGCAGGATTATGAGGATCTAGATGACAGATTTAGTGTATAGATGCAGATATAGAAGCTAGATATGAGAAGTATTACTCTGGTAGGAGTAGCAAACCATGCACATAGGCTTAGAATTTAGTTGGAAAGGACTATTGGAGGTCACCACAAGCAGCCCCTTGCTCAAAGCAGAACCTGCTTTCAAGTTACAGTGGATAGTCCTGATGAAGTCTGAGTATCTTCAAGGATGGATTCCTGCTCTTTCTGGGCAACCTGTTCCTGTCCTTTAGTACTCTCACAGAGGAATTATTTTCTGTATCCATTCAGAATTCCCTTTATTGCAACCTGACTGTCGTCTTTTCCTTGTGCAACTCTGTCTGGTTTCATCTTTCCTGTAAACCCAGTTAGGCAGCTGAAAACAGAAACTGGATTCCCACTTGGTCATCTCTCCTCCAGACTGAACAAACCCAGATAACTCAGCTTCTTCTTGTTATGCTGCGTTTCTGGTCCCTTAAACATGGCAGTGTCTGTCTGCAGGACTTGGCCCAGTATGCTTGTGTCGTACTGGTACTGTGGTTGCCAAAACTGGACATGAGTGTCAAACAGAGGGGCCCACTCTGTGCTGTGAGCACACGGCCGTGCTGCTGCTCCTGCAGCCGCTACGGCGTCAGCACTGCTGCTGCACTGGCAGCCAGAGCCTGGAAACAGGGAAGCTGCACAGAAGTGGTCTTTGTAACTCTAGTTTCTGAGAACCATTAAAAAAACAGATCCCATTAGGGCCCTTTTATATCTATCATGATGTTGGATAACTCATTTAAAAAGACAGCTAAGAGCTGTCCTAGCATGGGTGAGTTGCCTAAATTATATAAAGGAAAATATAACTGCAGTGCTCAAGGATAATATGTGTGGTTCTTCAATTTTTTTTTTTTATTTTTTTTTTTGCTAGCAAAACCTGAAGTTAGGGAATTTACCATGCCATACAACGCAAGGATTTTGTGAAATCTGAATAATAAGAGAAATGTTATACAAACCAACAAAAACAGTGAATTTCATATCCAGTGAAAAAATAAAGAGCCATACGTATTTTAAATCCAGTTTATCTGAAGTCTAGTGTATGAAAATTGAGTAGGTCCATCCATGACTAAAAATAAATAAATATTTTGTTTTACAAAGTTCTCTATAAAATGGTATATCTGTAAATATTATGACAGGAGATTATTCTTTTTAACTTACAGGATATGAATGTAAAATAAGTGAGTAGCACAGTATAACTAATGGTGTTAATTTTTACAGGATTCAGGGAAGAATCATATATATTAGGCTAGTTCTCCATTTACAGTGCTATTGTGAAATTATTCAATGTCTCTTGAAAGATGCTGAAGACCCTCAGTTTCCACTGCTGGACTTTGACTTAAATTTCAATATATATTTTAAAGGACTATGTGAGCTCTTAAGATGCTTAGTATATTGAAATAAACGTGCCTTAAAATATTATTCTTTTTCAATACAAAACAGATGGTGCAGATCCCTGATGTAACTTAATCTAAAGCAGCCTTGGTCTTTGTCTGTAGTTCTGTCATAATTTATTTTCTTTTGTACGTTGATTCTATTGCAGACTGAAATCACAAGGCAGGAGTCAGAGGTATGTGGAAACCTTCATTTCCACTTTCTAAATCCTGACCAATAATACTTGGTTGAATCTTTCATGTTACCTTTTGACAAGTATCATGGAGGATCTCTCTTGGGCTTTGCATCAGATTAATTTTAGGCTCCATCATGATTTCCTTCTTAGTTTTGTATTTGCAATCTGCAACAGCAGAAGTTGCTGTGCTGCTAGATGACAACCTTCTGATTCTGTGAGGTGAACTAGTGGAAGTATATAATTCTGAAATTTTTTTCAGTTGTTTTAGTTCTGATTAATGTTAGCATAAAATCAGAGTCAGACCAGCAGAATTATGGTGGATTTGATTTCACTTATGTATTTATTTATATTTCAGTGACTCCATTTTTAATTCTAGGTGATATACAGAGCTAAAATAAAACCACGCAAAATTTAATCTGATATACAGTACATTAATAAAATAAAACTGCATTTGCAGGATTTAAATAAACCATCAGTAAAAGCTTCATGATGGAATTTTAGTCTTAACTAAGCAGAGATATGAAAACCAATCTCCTCAACCCATTTCAGGGTCTTTATGATGGCACTCTCCCATCTCTCCCTGTTTGCAACCTTACTGTAAGTGGTGCCATACAGTTAAAGCAGCAGAGAGATGAGCATAAGTGTTCAGGTGTAAAAATTGTGATAAAAGTGCATATCTATATATGTATATATAATTATATATAAAGATATATAGAAGATATAGGGTCCATTAATAGCTGCAGTGCCCTGGGTGAAACTGAGGTACATTTTCTAGTTTAGTTTCACCTACAAGGAATCCAGTTTAGGCTCTCTGAGTTTCCTCTGCAGTGCAAATCAAAGAGTGGGGCAGCCAGGAGATCCACTTCAAACTTGTGATGGAACTGACTCACTGCAATGTCATCGGGCTCTGGAGCAGCAAGAACTGCTACTGCTACTGTTACGTGTCCCCAGCAGGGCTGAAGTGAAACTGGTGGCCATATGGAGCACCACCATCATGTTAGACATCCCTGAAAGGAAACATAGTGCAAACACTGTTCTGTGGACTGCACCAGTGTGCAGATTACATTGCCTCAAAACACAACACTAATAGAGATGCAGTTGTAGCCTGGATTTTGTGGCAGAACACTCAATTCTTTTTGGCATCTAAAATGGAACTTGAAGCACACCAAGCCTCAGCACTGGGACTTGGGAGGCAAGAATGAGAAGAATTTCTGGAGATGGGTTTGAAAATTAATCTGTGTGCAGACGTGACAGTCCAGTGCCTTGACACAGCTCTAGGCATTTAATGAGATCATACACCATGAATTTTGCCCTCTGTAGAATAACACTCATGGAAGAACTTCCTGGGTTTCTGAGCCCCTTGTAGCCTGGAAGAACAGAGGCAGTGCCTCCTGGAAGCGGGGCACTGTTCCATTCCAAATTTTGGTATATAGGAGTTTTTTTCTTGTTTGGTTGCTTAGTTCCTTTTGGTGTTTTTGTTGTTTTTTGATTTGAGGTTGTTTTCTTTTGACAACACGGTTGTCATTAGGTAAAGATTCAATATTAAAGTTCTTCAGCTGATGGTAGGAAGTCACAGGTGTGTAATGGCTACAGCTGAAATCTAAACAGGTGGCTTGGAGTTTAAGGACTATTATAGCTGTTATGAAGAAGACAAAAGTCTTAAATTACAAATTCTTTTTCTCAGATAGCCTGAAAAAGTCTTATTATAAACCACACTCACTTTGGCTTTTTTTAAAGTATTCATCTATCATTCTTTACACATTATAGTTTCTTCCAACAAAATATAACTGGTCCCAAGAATAATAGGTCAATAAGCATAATATTCACCTCACAAGCAAAATACTTTTTTTATGTATCTAGACCAAATATTAATATTTTAATGCATTATACTTTTTAGCTAAGTAATGCCATAGGTGAATTAGAATGTGTTCGTGTTCTGGGGCTTGTATGAGACATCAGGACAATCCAGTAAAAAACTATTTATAATTATGGAAAGAAATAAGTAAATACAACTGTTGTAGTGTCAGTAATGATTATTAAGTTGTTCTAATTTTATCTAATTGCATTTTCTTGATTTCCAGATAGCTTTTTGAAGCTTAATCTTCAAGTAACTCATCAGATCATATTCCCAGTGATTCTGCTCAAACCAATCCAGACAAAAATTTATTTAACTTTGAACATTTTGGAAGGTTATTTCCACACTA
>VZUA01074344.1:11281-23971 GCA_013401035.1 Horornis vulcanius | reverse complement strand
CCAAAAAAAAAAAATCCCCAGAAAGCCACAAACTTCCCCATGAATTTTATGAACTATTTTTTGTTCCTGAAAGTATTTGCAGTCTGAATCAAGGCAGTCTCACAGCTGTTAGAGTCCTTAATTTTAAACAAGTTGAAGGAAAGTATGTCTCCAAGATCTGAAAAAAGAGTGAAGTCATCAATAATTACAACCAAAATATTTGCATTAAGCAGATCCAAAACACTTAAAGATTTTGGCAATAATTCTATGGAATGGGTCAAGAGGGCTACTACAAAATTTGGGTATTTCTGTCTCTGTATACACAAGTAATACCCAAAGGATACAGCTTAGCATATTTCATCATGGTTGCATTTCTTCTTAGTCTGCATTTTGTAACTCTGCTGCTCTCTAAAAACATTCTCTGTCATTTCTGGGAATAGCTCTATTATAGCCAGGGATACTTGAGAATTTTAAATGAGACTTTATGTGTAATAAACTTCAGCAGGAAGAACAAATCCTTTCCTGGTGTTATAATCATGGAACTTAAGGAGTGAGGAATAAAAATCCCTACAATTCTAATGTGTACTCATTGAGATGAGAGATTTCAGAAGTTTATTCTTTATTTTAACTTTAGAGTCAAAGATCTCTTTCCACAAAGCTTTTTGAGGCAACAATAAGATGGTTGAACAGTGTTTCCAAACACTGAGTGCGAGTTTAGTGTTTGCAGTATTGCCCAGGTCTAAGGGGAGGATTCTTCCAGTTCCTTCTTTCTTTGGGAGATGATGATCAGGATAGTAAAAAAACACCAAAAACTGTGTCTGTGGTACATCCTGAGCTTAGCCATGATCTCTCTTGCACCTGATGTTTAGATAATTCCTCTTTAATATTTGTACATACAGAAAATACTGCTGAGTTTTCATTTATGTTTCTGAGTTTTCCACGTTTTCTTTTTATCTTGACAAATGGTCTGTGCAGTCAGAGCATAATGAACCACTTGGTATTTAGTTTTGCAGCAGCATAGAAGGCAGAGAAGTTTCTTTCAGAGGTGAAAATTCCAGCTCTAATTGCATTGAATCCAAGCTCGCTCAGCAGCATCTCCAGATGGCTGTCCTGAACCTCCTGAAGGAATTGCAGTTGGTTCAGAGCTGCAACCCTTATTGATGCTGAGAATCCATTGTGACTCCCTCTTATATTGTGGGTCATAATTTTCAGTAACTTCTCTGTCTGGGTTGCAGTGAATGTGAAAATTCCAGATGTTACAACACCTAAAGCCTGTTCTGGAGGTCAGATAAAAATAACTCCCAAGTGCACCATGATGAAAAGCTGAGGGGAAACTGATGTTCAGGTGGGAAGGGCTGGCTTTGTGGCAGCAGTGTGTGGTGTCAGCATGGGTAACTTCACAAACATTTATTTCCAGTCCAGTGGTTTTAGTTCATGTATGGAGGGTTGAATGTACGTGGGGAGCCCTTTGCTTTGGGTGTTCCCCTCTACCTGTTCCTCCCTGTGGAACTTTGGTACAGAGATACTTGGCTTTTGTTGAGAGATTTAATATTGTCTAAGGAAAAAATAATGAAGTGGAGCAGGGCATTATAATCAGTGTACATCTCCCTAAAATGTTATTAAACTTGCTTTCATTTGATTTTTCAGAAACCCTTTATTTCCCCCACTCACTCCAGTCTCCAATAATGCTTTTTTCATCACATCAATCAAATCACAGAAACACAGGATAGAACATTGGCAACAGCCCAGAATTCAGGACCAGCTTGTTCTACTCAGGCACTAATCAATGTCAGCCAAGGAGAACTGAGCTGCCCCTGACTACCTGGGCTGGATCTCCTGCTTTAAACACCCAGCTTGGGGAGCAGGGGGGACCCAGCTGCAGGAGGCAGACTGACCAGGAATTTGGTGAGTGAGGGCACAGAGATGCTCTGGCAGTGGTGAGAATGTCAGCAAAAGAAGGACCTTGGATATCAGTGAGGATCAAGGGCAGCTGGAAGGGAAAGCTCTCAGTCTGACTTGGCTGAGTGCTGTCTCAAAATGCACAAAGGCACATTTCCTGTTCTCTTTCTGTGGACATGGTAAATCTGACATCACTAAAAGGTGATGGTAGTAAATTCTGATGCTGGGCTCTACAGAAAGCTTTGTGATAGCAATGGCTCAAGCTGGCTTGCCTAAAAGCTGCATTGAGAGAGAGCCACTGCCACAATACCCACCAGACGATGGGGATTTGAAGGTGTCTAGCCTCAAGAGTAATTTTGAACTCTGGATGTATTTTGCACAAGCTTTAGGAGTTGATGTTAGCTGAACACTGGAAAGTGACGTGGGAGAGAGAAGTGAAGGTGATGTTGAGTTTGAATAATGGGAGTCAATACCATAACCTGGAACCAGCCAGAGTTGTTGGGCTGTAGTAATTTAAGTCCTGAGAAAGAGACTTAAGGTGTTGGCAAGCAGTGACGTTATGAACTGTAGTCAAAATACTTGACTATATTCCCACTGGATATGTTCTGATTAAAAAAAAAAATCTCAAAACCAATCAAACTCAATGCCCTTTTCTGTGCTGTGAGTTGGCCTTTGCCCCTGCAAATTTATTCTGCCTAATTACACTGGAAAGATTTCCAATCCAAAATCCTGGGTCAAAAAAAAAAATCTTGTTTGTTTGAAATGGAGAAGTGAACAGTTTAGGCTTCCAATTGAAACTTCAAAGCCTTTGTTTGACATTTTCTAAATCTGTCTCCTGGCTGTTTTAGGCTCTAAAAATGCTACTTCAATAATTAGATTGCCAGAAAAAATCCCACTAACCACATAAATTTGCACTTGATGCACTTGGACCCATTCCAGGTTGCCTGTTTACGAAAGACAAATTCTGTCCTAATTCCTGGAATTGCTTCTTACATTTTGGCACAAGGAAGCAGTTGTGTGACAATAAAATGGTGGAGAAATGTTCATCCTAAAGTCAAACTGATCAAGAGTGAACAGGAATTCAAGCTTCCTGCAGCAGTTACTTTACACTTTCTTAGTTTATGGTAATGTCCAGTAACAGAATAACTCTGTTGCTTCCTTTCTGTGCTCATATATTTTGGATTTAGTTCCCTCAGATCTTCAACTGCTTAATGCTTGTTCAGTCACTTTCTTGATTACTGTCTCCTGTTCCATCTACTCCAAGAGAATTAAATACCAAGCCCAAGTGGCCCAGCTGGTGTTTTGTGCTCACCACCTGGTGCAGAATGAAGGCAAAGCTGTCATGGCACAAACAGCCCCAATCTGGGAGCTCTGTCCCATCCCAGCCAGGCTTGAAACTCGAGATAATTTTAGTAAGGAGGTAATAAAGTGGATCTTTATTTGAAGGCCTTCAGGGGCAGTTATGGAAAGCCTTCAAATAAAGATCCACTTTATTACCTCCTTACTGAAATTATATCAAGTTTTATTTGTAGATTGGAAAAAGGCAGCAGGCTCAGTGCTGTGCTCCCTGAAACACAGAACTGTTGGGGATGGTGTGGGTGGCAGGTGCAGTGGATTCTGCAGTGTGACCAAAATTCCACTGGCCAAGCTAAAAGGAGAAAGAAGAGGCATTAAAAAATCAGAGTAACAATGCAAGCGAAAAGAATGATTGGAAGTTGTACATATTTACACTTGACAGTGGTTATGGAGGAAAAAGGATGTTGCCAGATATTTATTTAGCAGTTGTATTAAAACTTGAAATACGTTTTCTGCACAGCACCTTGGAAAAGAATTCCATCTGTGATGTGAATTTTGATTTTCTCCATGGTTAAAGGTAGATGATTGCATATGACAGACAGTAAAGAAGGTGCAAGTTCCAGTGAAAGACATTTTAAAGAAAGGGAATAATAAAGTAAAATCTTTTAGATGATTCATAATGAGATGGTAATCTACAATATCATTAGACTAATTTTAATGGTATGGAGTGGGTTTGTGAGCCATAAAACCTCAAGCTTAGAAATCATTCTGGCTATGAAGCCAGGTTTTACAGTCACTATAGGGTAAATTGGTGTTTTGATATTCAGAGACCTTTTTCAAGAAGTAAAAGGTTAATAGCATAAGACCTTTTATTTTGTAAATTGTATTCTCTGTGAAGAGGGTTGTTGAGGGTGAATCATAAAATGCTTCAGTACCTCTTGAAGAGAAAATTATAGAAAAGCAATTAGATTATGGAATCCTGAGAGTTCACATATAAAGTTGCATAACTTCAGGATTTCTCTCCTATTTGTTCCACAGTGACAGTGAGTGATGTCATAAAATTAAACTGAAATCAGGCTTACCACTTGCCACCAGAAAGAGAAGCTTTATTTTCCAATTCTGTTCTTTTGTTTCCACATGTTGTATGTTCATTAAAGGAAGTGTAGTTGCCCTTTTAATCCCAAATGTTTCTAAACAATTTCTCTTGAGAAAAGACAACCATGATCACAAGGAAGTTTTATTTCAATGTCCAGCACATTATTTGCTGATCTTTTTAACAAGGAACATTAACATTTAAGGCTTTCATTTGTGCTTTAAAAACATTTAAACTCTTTTAATACTTCAAAATCAGTCTTTTTGTGCCTGAAAGTGGAAACAAGATTGGAAGAAACACTTTGGAGTCTTTTGTGCCCATCAACTTCATTAAACCAACAGCATCTGGTTTCCAATTAGGAACCATATAGGATAGATACTGCTCTCATTCCAATGGGTTTTACTGATGTTCTATAGCAAGTGCAAGACTGAGCTTGAAATCTTCAATTCCAGTGCCTTAGAATAACCATTATGGAGTTTTCTTTCCAAGTATTGTCTTGGAATAAATTATGTGAGGAGGCCTGTGCAGCTCAGAGACCAGACAAATCCCTTCTGCTCTGGTCACAGTAATGTCCTGATGGTTATGGTTTCATTGGGAAATTCCTTGTACTTTTTTTCCCCCTGGGGAATGGGGATGTGAAATTAGAAAGCCCAAACATGCACAAATCTACAAAATGTATTAACTAGATATGCAAATCTTTTGAAGTAGAAAATTCCATCAAATGCTCTCAGATCCTTCATTGTTTGGTGTTCCATGCTTTTCATGCAACATGCAGAGCAGATATTGAGGAGTACTGCGAAAAATACTGTTCTACAGCCTTCCAGATCAATGTACATACATATGTAAGCACTTACAGGGAAAAGTTGGAATTTTCTACAGTACTTTGCTTTCAATTACCATATCCATTAAAGACATCCATAAGGGAAAAAAAATTTCTACTGTCAAAGACCACAAACTGTTCACATTAATAAAACATTGCATATTTACAAAATACTTTTAGCTCTTTATATTTAATGTAGACTTTAACTTAGACAGAAAAAATAATTCTTGAAACATGCTTTGAAAAGCTCAGACTGCTCTATAACCTGGTGTGTATTATAAATCTTTACAAACTACTAAATGGAGGCCAGAAGGCTGACTTGCCAAGGTCATAGCCCCTAAGTAACACAAAAACAAAATCCAGGTTTTCTGGTTCCTGCTTTAAGCACAAGATATTTCCTCTCTGTGCTCAGAAGAATTTTTAATGTGAGTGTGTTGGCAAAATGGGGATTTAGCTGCCTGAGCTTTGCACTGAACATATTTTTTAACTTCTGACGTTACTGAACTCAAGTCAATGGTAGGAAACCACTCTGTTGTGAGTAGGTGAAGACTTGAACCCCTGTGCCAGCACATGCTAAATGATATTTTCCCTTCTCTTGCTGCACCTTTTGAAGCAAACATTCTAGGAAGGCACTTTATGCTTCAAACCCAGACAGTTCTGCTCCACACATTGGTCATGTGAAGCATCCAGGGTGAGGTAATGGAACATTTCACACTGTGGCAGTGGCACAGTGATCTAAGTACAAGTGCTAATAACTTTCAATCACAATACACATGTGATTTATAACAGCCTTGAATGCTTTATTTTCTCCAAAGATGCCAAAATTTGCAGCTCAGTTTTGTCCTTCAAGACAGTGCAAGGTAATAAACACTTTTCCTGTGTGAAAAGGCCTTGTTCAGGGTACCCTTGCCCCATCTTTCTGATTTAGGTTCCAAACAGAGGAAGTAGTCAAATATCTAAAACTTTGAGGATTTAGGTTATGAAGGTAGTAGTCTCTATCCAAAGGATTGCCTGGCCTTAAAGCCTGGAGTTGTTAGCTCTTGTCCATGAGAAATGTTCACTTCTGGCTGGGCCTGCAGCTCTGAAAACTTCTGCATCTAATACACTTCGATGGTGGAGCAAGAAGCCTGTATTTAAATTTCTAGCCATGATTTGTCCCCCTCTAACTGTTTGAACAACTGCTGGTGTAGACAGCCATGAATAATGAATTATCATGCCTTGATTTAGAAAAACAAAACAAACAACAAAACAAACCCTAAATGTCCTCTGCAGAATCTCTCAAAATTGCTTAGTGACAATTTCTAGCTGAGACAGAACAAGCTGAAGCTGAGGAAATTCTGCTTCATATGGGAGTGAAGGTCATGGGTTATATGTTTTCACTCTCCAGTCTTTCCTGTCACCATTGCCAAGCCTGCTATGTCCTGCATCAAAAGTAACACCCTCAAGCCTGAAAGGATGCCATGCATCGCAACTTTTTATATATTTCACAAATATTGAAATTATTTAGATTTTATTTGAAAATTTTTATGTATTTCATAAGTATTGAAATTATTTTGATTTTCCAACTAATTTGGTACTTCCTTGCAGGATTATACTCCCTGTAAAGAGAATAAAATGTTTTGAGTATTGCCTGCTACATGCAAGCCATGTTCTTATTGACTGCAGATTCAAGAAGAAAATGCTCATTTATAAGGAGGCTTTTCAGTGGTAAAAGCATGGAATAGTAGGCTTTGCTTCCTGTCTTTCCCCCCTTTTGGTCATTCTTTTACTTAAATGCTGAGCATGAAGCAGAAAAAGCTGTAGCAAGCTGTGTGTGCATCAGACAGGTAATTCAACAGTTAATGCTCTATTGCTGATGGAATATATGGCAGGGTAAGCAGCAGAGGGGTTATAATGTGGAAGGCTTGTTTCTGATATGGGATACAAATCTAATATAGAAAAACTTAATTTAATTTACTAAGCTTTTAGTGGAACCACTTTTTGTTTACTTCATAAGCTGTAATTTAAGAGTCTTTAACACATTTAAAACATTTTCAGCAGCTGTGAAGGTGCATGATCCCATCTCAGTATTGGCTTTCTGGTACTTCCCACAGACTGCTGGAGCAACAGCGGATTAGGAACTATAATAAGGAGCATTGAATTCAATACCATCCATTATTAGAATTAAACTGACAGAATAAACTACTTCCAAATTTCAAGGACAATTGCAATTCAGCCTCTGAATCTAAGCAAGAGACAAAATAGATGGTTTAAGTTCCATTCATGATCTCCTACATAATTATTGTGCATGGGAGTTCTGCTCTAAGTGGAAGAAATCCCATTTAAATTCTCTGCTGCTTAAAGTTACCCCATTTTTTGTGTCCTGTGGTGATCCTCGGTGTGCCAGGGGACAGTGGCAGAGCCCTCCCGGCACGGAGTCATCCTCCCTCTTACCCCCTCTCCCGTTGGGAGTGCCTCTATGAGCAAGGACGTACAGCTTGCTGCTGTTTTAACCTGCTTGAAGGGCATATGGGGCTGCTTTCCTCGGCTAGGCTTTCTAATCTCTTCCGTATTTCAGAGCAAGCCGTAACCTTCAGCAGTGTCTGGGATCCGATCGCTGTTTGCATTTTACGGCATTTTTAGAGCACTAAGTGCTTATTTCAATAGGCACAATACTTAAAAAGGAAGGCACGGGTGCGAGCATCGTTTGCTTAGCTTAACTCGCTCCTAACAAAGAAAACAGAGCGGTGTTTTGGTGGTTAACGAGAGAAGGACGATGGCGAAGGGGCGCGGGGACAGCGGCGCGGCCGCGAGAGGGCACCGCGACCCCGAGGCTGCGGCGGAGCCGCACCGGCACCGCTCGCACCGAGCCCAGCCTGCCCCAGCTCCGCTCGGACCCACCGCCAGTTCCTCGGCATCGACAGCCTTCCCCAGAGTTTGCTTGATGGCCTTTTTAGGCAATGTGCTCGCAGACTTTATTTAACTCGCTGTGTGTCACTGCTTCCCCGCTGGTTGCATCAGCGGCTTTAAAATCAGGCGGGGTTTGAGCTGAGCACGCTCGAAATGCTCGCATCGGCCGTACCGTGTGAGGAACCATAAAGTGATGTGTCTGATGTGCTTGAGAGCTCCTCTTCGAGCTGTTCTGAGAGCCTTGTGACTTTGATAAGGTTCAAGGCTTGATTCCTTTGAAGTGATCAAAATTAGTCATTTCCCCTCCGCCCTCCTGGTTGTTGCTGCTGGAGGAAGCTCTGCTCTGCAGTGCAGGTAGTCCTGCAGCATGGGCTTCTGCCATGGGCTCTTGCTCCTCAACCACATGCTTGGATTCCTTCATTGGGTCTTACTATTTGCCCATAATCTTTTAGATTTCAGGACTTTATCCAGCTGACCAGTTCCCATCAGGCCTCTAGACAACTGACTATTATGCATGCTGAAAAATGAGCATTGGGGAGCCATCAGCTGGCTTGCACATGTGCAGGCCACATGCACAGCACCAGTGCAGCGAGTCCTGTGCTTCTCAGACATGTCACACTTGCTGCACAGCGTGTGCCTGTGCACAACTGCCCAGGAAGTCCCCAGCAAGGGACACGGTGACGTTATACATGACACACCATGTAATTTATCTTGAAATGAACTGTAAGCACTTGCGTTTGTGGGTTTTGTGAAGAATGTGCTGGAAGTTCAAAATTGTCTAGAGAAGGGATTTTTATTTTGCTGTTTTTTGGGTTTTTTCCCCCCACTGACCTCTCCCCAAGCAGCTGTTGTGATCTGGTTCTGCCCACCCTGCTCCCAGAACTCAGCTTTCCTAGGCTGGTGTGGAGGGTGCTGCTGCAAGGTGGAGGTACTGATGATGTTGATGGTGGATTCTCGAGAGAAGGCAGCTACAGAGGTACTTAGGTGGCAGCACTGCTTGAATGTAGAGATGCTCTGAACATCTGCTTAGTAAATGTCATCCCATGCTAAGGGGGAAAAAAAGCAAAGCTACTTTTTTTTCCTTACTTGAAAACAAATATTTATGTATTAGTCAGTTTTCAAAGACGTTCTGAGTAGTGAACTAGTAATTTACTAAGGGAAGCTATAGTTCCTTGTACTATATTATTGTGGAAGCAGCAGGAAAGATTTAAATCCCTGCTGAGCAGACAGCACACCTTTGATAGTAATCTTGTTTGCAAGGGGTTTTACATATATGGAAATGTTGGTAGTGCCTAATACTCGAGGAAATAGTACAGATAAAAGCTGTCCAGCTTTAGACGGCTCCTAAAAATAACCCGCCTAAATTTGTATTTATATTAGGAAGAAACACTTTATGTATTCAAATTATCCAATAATTTGTAGTTTGTGCAGTTTTATGTTGCACATGCTGTGCTGACCTCTGCCAATGCCCTAGAAGGAGAATGAAGAGTGACTTGTTTGCCAACCTGTGGCAATTGCTGTGAGCCAGAAGCCATAGGATGTGTGTGAAGGAAAACCAACAGAGTTAACACTCTGCTCCACTGCATCTTGAGATTGTGGCCATCTCCCTTTAAGAGCTGTTTTAACTGGAATGCAGGAAAATGTGCCTCTTAGTTTTTATAAAAATTAAATATGTTTCAAGGATAGGCTTGGCTCTTGGCTCATCAATTTTTCTGCCACTTAATCACGTTCACTTGTCTTTCAGGGACATTTTATTGTGAGGTATTACCATGGAAGCATGGAATACATCAACTGCTTTGGATGACAGTGTTGAAGAGTTTTTAGGGATATTGTTTTTTAGAATTTGGAATTTATCACATATAAAACAGTTACCAAAAATTTCCATCAGGCTATGATGGAATTACCTATAATCTTATTTACTGAGCATCCAACTGCTTCTGTAGCCCCATCCTGAGGCAAGGGGTGTGTGCCTCTCCTTAGGGCCATCTCCAGAGCTGGGAAGATGATTGCTAGTGAACTACAACAGGAAAAGAGCCTTTCCTTGCAATGATGTTGCCTGGCTGCCAAGGAAAGTTAAGTTCCAACAAAAGTATTTTCACTGTCAGAATGAGCTAAGGACGTAGACCATCAGTCTGTGCCGAGGAGACTTCAGAGCTTTCCGAGTACTTTGTCTTCCTAAGCAGTGTAATTTCTGTCTTGCCTGGTCTGAACCAGCTGTTCCTTGTTCAAGAGCTGATCTCTTGTAGGCTCACACTTGAGGGAGGGTGCTTGCCTCAGAATAGATAGTGCTGAGTGTCAGTGACAGGCCTGGAGCTGGCTGTGCTTTTGGCCCCTCGAGAGGGAAAGGAGAGGGACACGGCTCTGGTTATCACTGTGCTTTGGGCACGTGAGGCTGGAGAGGCTCCGTGGCTTTGCCCCTTTCTTCTGTTCATGCTGGTCAAAGTCATTCTCTGCCTTTGAGAGGTTAATTTGGGAATCCAGGCAGGCCGATGCACACCTTTCCAAGCTCTTGGTTTCTGTGGATTTGATAGATGAGCAGGATAGTGTTTTTCAATCTTTTCTGAAGCAGCTGAAAGCAGCCACTTGAAGGGGTGACAGCTGAGTCCCTCTGGGCATTTTCAAACCTTGTGTCACTTGCCACCGAGCCCTCTTGGACTGGATACTGCTATGTAAGGGCCACTTCACTGAGCTTTGGGTTCTCATATAAGGGGTTCAGTCCCAAGGTTTGATTAAGGTGGTTTCCATAAATAAATACAATTTTTCATGCAAATAATTCACTATTGTATGAGAAAAACAACTTGCTTTTTCAGACAAAGGCCAGGAGAGTTGAAGGTTGACTTGTGGTCTTGCTTGTGCTCTTTGACAAGTTTGCCTTCACAGGGAAACACTTAAGTGTCAAATCTTTGCTTGTTACAGAAGGTAGTGGACAAGTAGCTGCTTTGCTGGCTGTGAAGAAGGACACTTCACTGGTTTGGGCAAAAGCAGCTGTTGAGGAGGGCAGGAATGCCTCAGGGTAATTCCAAACTTCAGTAACCAAAACATGAAGACAACCTTGCCAGAAATGATGTGCTGCTGCAAACTGGAAGGCCATATCCATAGCTTGTGGTGAACATCTTACAGAGGTGTTTTTCCAATAGCTCTTCAATTAAAACACTAAATATTTGTAGAAAAAAAAAAAAAAAAAAAAAAAAGAGAGCACATTTTGGGCACAACCTGAGTCCTAATGTAACTTGGCCATGTCAGATCTTTAGAGTGTTTTGTGAGGGTTTTGTGGTAATGCTGGCTATGATCCTTGTTGAAAATTTCCCTACCCACAGGATCAGAGCCTAGACTCGATAGCCATGGACCACAAGTTTGTGATGCAGATAAAGAACAAGTTATCTGTGTTCCCAAGTAAGTTAGTCATAAACCTGTCTTTTGAACTATTTTTAAGTCTGTGAAATAAGAAACAAGGTTTATTGAAATAGGCAGATGTTCATGATATGCATACACCAGCTTTATTTTGGGTCAGGAGGCCACTGTGTATATGGTGTATGACAGGGAGACCCTTCCTGCTAAGGGGCTAAGACTTACCTTAAAAAAAAATGCCTTGTGGCAGGACTTGCCATTTTCCCAGTGCTCCAGGACTTTTGGGGTTTGCTGCCTTTTTTGGCCCTCTTTAGGTAAAATATCTGAGCCTTAAACCGCACCAAATCTAAACAGAATGACCATGCACAGGGACCCTGCTTTTGTCTTGTTAAGCAATTTTTTCCCAAGTTTCAACTTTTGGTGCTGAACTTCAGCGCTCGAAGTCCAGCAGTGACCCCAGCGGAGTCCCGGGGCGGGAGAAGGACGGTGCCGGTGTGCAGGGGGGAGCGGCAGCCCGGGTGTCCCCGGAGCGCTGTGCTGAGGCAGCCCGGGTGTCCCGGGAGCGGTGTGCTGGGAGCAGCCCGGGTGTCCCCGGAGCGGTGTGCTTGGAGCAGCCCGGGTGTCCCCGGAGCGGTGTGCTTGGAGCAGCCCGGGTGTCCCGGGAGCGCTGTGCTGAGGCAGCCCGGGTGTCCCCGGAGCGGTGTGCTTGGAGCAGCCCGGGTGTCCCGGGAGCGCTGTGCTGAGGCAGCCCGGGTGTCCCCGGAGCGGTGTGCTTGGAGCAGCCCGGGTGTCCCGGGAGCGCTGTGCTGAGGCAGCCCGGGTGTCCCCGGAGCGGTGTGCTTGGAGCAGCCCGGGTGTCCCGGGAGCGCTGTGCTGAGGCAGCCCGGGTGTCCCCGGAGCGGTGTGCTTGGAGCAGCCCGGGTGTCCCGGGAGCGCTGTGCTGAGGCAGCCCGGGTGTCCCCGGAGCGGTGTGCTTGGAGCAGCCCGGGTGTCCCGGGAGCGCTGTGCTGAGGCAGCCCGGGTGTCCCCGGAGCGGTGTGCTTGGAGCAGCCCGGGTGTCCCGGGAGCGCTGTGCTGAGGCAGCCCGGGTGTCCCCGGAGCGGTGTGCTTGGAGCAGCCCGGGTGTCCCGGGAGCGCTGTGCTGAGGCAGCCCGGGTGTCCCCGGAGCGGTGTGCTTGGAGCAGCCCGGGTGTCCCGGGAGCGCTGTGCTGAGGCAGCCCGGGTGTCCCCGGAGCGGTGTGCTTGGAGCAGCCCGGGTGTCCCGGGAGCGCTGTGCTGAGGCAGCCCGGGTGTCCCCGGAGCGGTGTGCTTGGAGCAGCCCGGGTGTCCCGGGAGCGCTGTGCTGAGGCAGCCCGGGTGTCCCCGG